>JAVJIF010014448.1:0-92217 GCA_038442645.1 Agave tequilana | reverse complement strand
CCACTAGATTCATCCTCCACAATGTTGGACATTTGAAGCTCGGAGGAAGTCAACATGTTCCACACTGCAAAGGTGGAATCACAGTTAGAAAAATCATAAGATATTCTTTATTTAGCGTGCTTCTAAGTGCCTCAAGGGCTTGTGCATTGGCCTCTATATGCTTGCTATTACCAAGATAGGATTTCTTGGTAGCGGCAAGGAAAACATGCAAGCCTAGGATTTTTAGATACATGGACATTCTAAATTTCCACATGTCAATGTTGGAGACATCAAACATGGGAGGTGACAAGCAATCTATGAGTGTGTGTAAACAAATATATATGTGTAAATACAAATGATAGATTAGCTAGCCAAGATCACACTCCTAGGTGGTTAAACCAAATATCAGGAGCGTAGGCTCTGATACCAATTGAAAGTACACCTAGAGGGGGGTTGAATAGGTGTACGGCTAATCTAATGAACTAAATGCGGAAATTAAAAACTAATTGCAACAACACTTAATGCAACCAACGAGTGTAGCCGAATTCCCGGTGAAGGGCTCTGGACTAACTCCTCCTGATTCCTCTGAATAAGAGTTGAGGCGCTATATGAAGCTCTGTGGTTAAGCACAAGTGAGGCACACACAAACAAGCCAAGCATATAATATGAATAAGCAATATGAAATGATGCAATGGCACAAATAAAAGAGAGAGAGTTTAGAGTCAATGGATCAAACGCAAACAACAAGATTTGTTTCGAGGTTCGAGCACCAGCTCTACGTCCCCGCCTTCACCGAGAAGGATTTCCAATCTACTAACTTGTCCACACAGGACTCCCACACAGGGAACCTCCACCGAGGTTGGGGCAACTACAACCGGAGTACACAATTCCTCTCTCAACCAATACAACCTCACACAGAGGCAATACAAACACCACCTCACACAAGAGGGGTAGGCCCTTAGCCAAACAACCACAATCCACCTTATACTTGAGGGATACACAACCAATCTCCACCTCACACTAGAGGGAGCTAAACACAATCTCCACCTCCCACTAGAGGAAGCCAACCACCACTCCAAATCAACCTCTATCCAAGAGGGATACAACAAATAGGAGGGTTACAACAAGGTAGTCTATCTCAACCACAAACAGCTTTTCCCACAAATAAAAGATCCTATAGATAGGATAGCAAGATATGGCTCAAGTGTGGAAAACAAAGTATTTTGATCAAAGAAAATCACTTGGGAAAACCACCAAATAGATATAGAATTTTTAGACTAAAAACCAATTTCCCAAAGGACTATTTTCTTTGAAATAACAAACACTTTTAAAAACAAATAAAGATGAAAACTTTAAACCCAAAACTCTTTTGAAAAACAAGTGTTAAAACACTTAAGAAGATCAGGAATTTTTCTTTCTAAAAACTTAATTAAAACAGCCTTCAAATGGGGTATTTAAAGGCCCCAAGAAAAACTAGCCGTTGGGGCTATTTTTCAGCCTTGGCGGCTGTCGGTCGACTGGTCCAGTCGACCGCCAACGGTCAAAAATCCGACAGTTGGAGCCTCGGTCGATCGGCTCGGTCAACCGCAGCCTGGAACAGAGAGCAGAGCTCTTCGCCCGGTCGACCGACCCGGTCGACGGGGCTTTCCAGAGAGCAGAAGCTCTCTGGCGGTCGACCGGGACGGTCGACCGGCCCTCCAGCCAAACAGGCGTGCACATTCTGTGCACGTCGGTCGACCGACTCGGTCGACCGGCAGAAGCCAGAACAGGGATTTCAGGACAAGAAAACTTGGTTTTATTTACCTATAAAATCCATAAAAACTCTAAAAATCAACAAAAATAAGTTCATGTATTATCTTTGATATACAAACTTGTTTGAGTAAAAATCAAACAAAGTTACAACATTTTGAACTCTTTTGTGTTATGGAAATTTTGTCGAAAACCAAAATTTGTATTTTCCAAAACTTGGATTTTTGAATTGGAAAACTGTTTTGTCTAAAACTCATCCAAATACAAAAATATGATATTTAAATAACTTGAAGCATGTGTATATGGATATAATCCAATATACATGAAACATATATATCATTGTTTTTGACTTTAAATCTAAAAATATGTTTTTAAAACACAAAACTCCAAACATATGAATAGGCATATCAAAATAAGTTTGTCTAAGATATGAAGCATGCATGTATATAGAACATATCTAATATATATTTAAACAATGTAAACTTGTATTGATACTATCTATTCATGAAAACCAAGATCGGTTAAACCAAAACCGAAACATGAAACGTGTGTGTGTTGTGAACTTGAGCATACCACACTATCTAATCTTTACACATGGATCTAAAACATAATCTAAACTATGTACCGAAGTCTTCTTGACGAACTCCGTCTTCAAGTCGACTCGATCCAAACCGTGATCCACCGAGCTTGACTCCAACGAGTGCTATAAATGATCTTTGATGCTCGGGCTCTTAAATCACCATGTGAAAACTTCAAAAACATCTTTGTTGAAGCCAATCACCTACTAATATCTTGATTAGTGATCTGAAACTAAACATCACAAGATTATTAGTAAACATAACTACATGAGTTAATCATCATCAAAACTAGAGTGGAAGGCCTCTGGGCCAACAGGAGAGTGATGGAAGCTTGATGCCAGCTTCTTTGTTCAAGAAAAGAGAAATAAAGAATTTGAAAATGAAAACAAGTTTGTTTCAAGAGTAGTTTTGAATTGGTTTGTTGGTTTGTAAAAGTAGATTTTTTCTTAATGGTAAAAGCGCATGGCTAACTTTTACTAAGTGCCCCTACTAATCTCTAACTTCTTGAAGATGTAGCCTCACGATGGATCATAGGCAAGCATAAACCCTATGCATAGGAACTATTCACGTGAAAATCGAAAGTGAAAGTTTCTTCCTTTAACTTAGCTTCACACGGCAAAAACTCGGACATTCCCTTATCAAGATCCAATAGAAAGAGAGAATAAGGGAAGACACAAGTGCACTAATGATATCGGCAAAGTTAAAAGGAAAATCTCAACTTGCAAATACAAGCAAAGTTTATAAATCATCAAAAACCCGTTAAGTATGAAATATAAGAAAGTGAATACTTATATGTAAGTTTGAGTTAGAACCCTCCTCTTAAGATATCATAGCTCTCGTTTGCACAAGGCTTATTTGACACTATTGACTCATTCGGGTTATCAGTCAAGTGTTAGAGATTAGTGGGTTAGTAGTTAGTTAGCCATGTAATAAAAGAGTTAGTTAGACATGGTAGTAAAAGAAACAACAAAAGAAAGAAGTAAAGAGAAAGGGAGCTACACTACAACAAGAAAGTAAAAGCAAATGAAAAACACAAGTAAATGGAAAGGAGAAAGAGACGTAGTTACTTATATTAGATTGCCACCTTCAAATACAACTTTTACACACACACACACACACACTCTCTCTCTCTCTCTCTCTCTCTCTCTCTCTCTCTCTCTCTCTTTCACTCTAATGGGTAAACTAAAACTAGAAGAAGAAGGAAACAACAACAACTACAACTTCTAAAAACACAGCAACAATACAACTCTAAACTCTGGATATCCCCTCTCTGAAAGTCCCAGGGGGCTTTTTATAGCTACAGAGTATATGATGCACTGAATGAAGGGTATGGCCCCTGACACCACTTGAGTGGTGCCAGGATGGCCGCGGAAACCGGCCCCAGCCGCGTTTTTGCGGCCATACTGGCGCCAGTCTGAGGACTGTAGACTGGTGCCAGTATGGGAGCCCTGTTGCAGCCTCCACTCCTTTGACTTTGGCTCCCTGGTTTAATAGATTTAGGCTTCAAGTTTGGGCTTCTCTTTGGTTCTAAAAATCCTCAAATATGTTGGAGTTTTTGAGCCTCTCTTCTTCTTTAAGCTATGGACCTAGAAACAAAGATAAAAACCCATTAATAAACAGATTTTTATTAAGATAAGTATGCAAATATGATGAAAAATATGCAAGTACCAATACTAATCACACCCCCACACTTATCTTTTTGCTTGTCCCTGAGCTAAACAAAAGAGAGCTAAACAAAGTTATTACACCACTTTTGCAGGTGATGCGATTGCACTGAGCATGTGCAACAAGCCGTTAAACCTCTAGGTTTCCCTAGAGGAGGAGTGTTGTCTCTGAGGGTTTTTAGCGGATTGCACCCACAAATTCAAAATAAAGAGAGATGTTAGTTTAAGCAAACCTCTTTCAAAAAAAAGAACTTTCAATTAACTAAGTAAAAATGACCGAATGATTTATAAGAATTAGGTGTAACCCTCACAAGTCCTCCTATACTTTAGCCTTCATAAAAGAAGAGATCATGGTTTTCCTTAAATTTAGAAAGGATCTTGTACTTCTAACTCATTTTATTATTTTGCTTGAATAGAATGCATCATGTGTAAGTGTAATGTGCTTGGGATTTCTTAACTCAACTCTGAATGTTATTTATTTTATTAATGTTTATCTACATGTTCACTCTGGTTTCTTTAGACTTTCTACTTTTACTTGTGTTAACACATATCAAACCGATGACTCTCAAACCAGATGGCTTTAGGGCACCAGGTGAAAAAACACCCCTCGGTCAAACATGTAAGTAAAGTAGGCCACGAAATCAAGACTTATATATATATAATATATTAATATATATATATATATATATATATAATATATATATATATATATATATATATTGGCGTGAGTAATCATGCTTCTTGAGGCACAATTATCTAGCTTATTTCATTTTTTATATGTCAAAGTTATGTCTCAAAATCCCAAGCGTGTGTGTGTGATATATGCATATCCTATTAAAGCTAGATAAAAGATGTGAGTTATTTTCCTTATCCCTCCCAACTCTTAGTCAAACCAATATTTCTTTTTATTTAGGCTAAAATAAAGATTCCTTACTAGGTTCCTTAATTCTCAGAACCTTTTGATATTTTTATAAAGAGTATAAAAATTCTTTTTTCATTGTAGAGGTCATTCATTTTTATTTATTTATTATTATTATTTTTTTGGGAAAGAAAAGAAGAAAATTGAACACCCCCCACAGCTATCCAATGCATTGTTCTCAATGAATGTCGTGTAAATGCAAATGCAATAAATAAGGGGAAGAAATGATATCACCGACTCTGCCGACTCGGGCCGGCTGAAGTGCTAGGGCCGGCCGAGCGTGAACGCCGAAGCGTCTTCTCAATACGTGCCAGGCGGGTATGTTGTTCATCCATTTGACGCCTGAGTGAAATCTGTCCTTTAAAAATCTTTTTCATGCCCTTCCAAATGGAGGACATGAATGCAGTGGAATTAGATGGGGGCGGTTGCCGCCAGAACTCAGGGTCATCCTCTTCTTCCATCTGGTCCTCTGAGGAGGACTCAGCTGGGACATCCTCGCGCAGGACGGTAGGTGTCCAGATCGAATGTAAACAATTGTTATAGGCGCTGGTGATACGCTCGGGGGAAACAAAGACTCGGTCATACTCAGCAAGGGTCTCAGCGGGTAGAAAGTTTTTGCATAAGCGAGTCACTAAGATGGGCAAAGAATACTTGGCTCCCTTAATCCGTTGAGAGTTAGCCAACAATTGTTACAGAATGATGGTGTTTAGACAGACAGTATGTTACCTCGTCATGAAGCTGTGGATAATCTGTAAGGCAGGTCTGTTAAATGAGGTTGTATGGTCTATGCCTAAGATGTTTCTTTGAATCCAACGACCAACACAATGGATGTTTCTGAAGGTGGTGTTTGCCCGAAGACCACGATCTTGCTCGGTGCACCGTACACCCATCAAAGTCATATACTCATGTAAAGGAAGGGGGGCAATGTGCTGAGGAGGGGAAGGCACCTGGGTGACCTCCTCTATAGCCTCAATGGTGAGCAACAGGTTCCCGTGGTCTAGGTGGACAGTGAATTGATTAAGGGCTTGATTAATGGAAGCAGTATCTATCCCTAAATAAAAGCTCCTCACTAAGTCTGGGCAGTAAAAGGTGTCACCATCAGAATTATCATACACCAACCCATACCACTGTCTCTCATGAATCCTATCTAAGAAAATAGTCACATAACCCTGAACATTACTTAATAGGCGAGAAAAATCTTTCTTAGGAAATATGGTGGGAGTCATAATCTAGATCTGAAAAAAAAATTGAGAGATAGGGTAAAGAAGTTGCAAACCTCCCCCGAAAATCGTGGGGGGAAACCAACACAAAATGCCTGGAGTCAAGCCAGGCAGAGAATCCCAAATCCGAGGGGAAATTGAGGAGAGTGCAGGATGAAGACTGCGCCAAAATCATGCAGCGCGGCCAACTCCACTAGACTGCCGCGTTTTCGCTGCTAGGGAAGGCCTGGCACGGCTTTCTAGTGGAGGGAGAGAAGAAGTTTGGGGGAGGGGGCCGGCGCCTGGGTGTTTTCACCAGATCTGGAAAAGGTTTGGGTTTAGAGAAGAGAAGAGGGTAGATATGTATAAATAAACACCAAAAGTTAGAAATTCCAATCTTACCCCTAGGTCACAAAAGTATTTACAAGTTTATCAAGGATATGGTTATTGGAAAGACCTCCTCCTCCTTGTAGGTATTTACAAATGAATCTCTTGTTATTTATAGACAATGTGTAGTTATTTATTTATTTATTTATATATACTTTTATTATATATATTTTTATTTTTTTATTTATTTGTTGTTGTTTTTTTATTTTTATTTCATTTTTATTTGTGTGTTTGATGGCAAACAGTCAAGTATACACTAGGTTGCAAAGACACAGGACAACTGCAGCTTGCGACTCTGGCTCAGCAGTCAGAAATAGCTTCAATCGTTGCCCGTTCACCTTGAATTCCTGATTACTTTTGGATCAAAAATTTTCACAGCACTATGTGGAAAGACAGTGCACACAATGAAGGGTTCGGACCAACGAGTTTTTAGTTTTCCCGCGAAAATATGAAGCTAAAATTGTATAGCAGAACCTTGTCTCCCGGAGCAAAATTTTTCTGCTTGATAATCTGGTCATGAAAATTTTTTGTTCTGATTTTAGTGATCCGTGCATTTTCATATGCCTCATTCCGTATCTCCTCCAACTCTGAGATCTGTAATTTTCTCAGTTCACCGGCTTTAGTCAGATCGAAATTCAGTTGCTTAATAGCCCACAAAGCTCGGTGTTCTAACTCAACAGGCAGATGACAGGCTTTGCCAAAGACAATTCTATACGGAGACATCCCCAAGACAGTTTTAAAAGCAGTTCGGTAAGCCCATAACGCATCGTTTAGCTTGACCGACCATTCTTTTCGATTTTGCCACCGTCTTTTCCAAAATGAGCTTGATTTGATGACTTGTCACTTCAACTTGCCCATTTGTTTGGGGATGATACGGAGTAGATAATTGTGATTGATGGATTTCGCATCAGAGCTTCAAAAACTCTATTGCAGAAATGTGACCTATTATCACTAATTATAGCGCGGGGTTTGCCAAAACGGAGAAGATGTTTTCCTTGAGAAATTTGACAACCACTTTGTTGTCATTGGTCTTTGTTGGCACAACTTCTACCTATTTAGAGACGTAATCTACAACAACCAAAATGAACTGGTTGTCGAAGGAATTAGGGAATGGTCCCATGAAGTCGATACCCAAACATCAAAATTTCAACTTCAAGGATAGGGTTCAGGGGCATCATGTCTCTTCTTGAAATTTCTCAATCTTCTGACAATTTGCACATGTCTTGCAAAAGTGGAATGAATCTTTGAACAAAGTGGGCCAGTAGAACCTACTTTGTTGAACTTTCTCTGCAGTCTTGCGGGGACCGAATTATCCGCCGCATGCAAGTCATGGCAAAAGCTTAGCACACTCCTCTATTCTTCCTCTGGTATGCATCGTCGAATAATTTGGTCGGGATAATACTTAAAAAGATACGGCTCTTCTCAGAAGAAGTGCCGTACTTGGGCAAAGAAATGACACTGGTCTTGCTTTGTCCAGTAAGCGGGTAATTGTCCAGTGGCCAGGTAATTGACTATGTCCGCATACCAGAGTTCCTTGAAAATGGCCAGAATGTTCTTGTCTGAGAAATCCTCGTTGATTGAAGCTGACATGATAGGTGCGTTCAGAATTCGTGATAGATGATCAGCGATCACATTTTCTATACCTTGTTTATCCCAAATTTTAAGTCAAATTTTGAAGCAAAAGGATCCACCGAATCAATCGGGCTTTTGCTTCCTTCTTGGTCATGAGGTATTTTAGTGCTGAGTGATCCGTGAAAATCACCATCTTCGAGCCTAAACAAGTATGGCCGGAACTTCTCTAACGCAAAGACAATGGCTAAGAATTCCTTCTCGGTCGTTGTATAATTCTGTTGGGCGTCATTCAAGGTCCTATTCGAGTAGTAAATCACGTGCTGCCTATTGTCGATGCGCTGTCCAAGAACAGCGCCGATAGCAAAATCGGACGCATCGCATATGATTTCAAACGATTGTGCCCAATCAGGAGTAGAAATAATATACACAAAAATAAGTTCTTACTTAAACTTCCCCCATGACTTGAAACATTCATTGTTAAAGTCAAAGGGCACGTCCTTAGCGAGCAGGTTGGTTAAGAGCCTAGCGATCTTATTAAAATCCTTAATGAACCGTCGGTAGAACCCAACATGCCCTAGAAAGGATCTAATATCCTTGATGCTTTTCAGTGGTGGAAGCTTAGCAATTACGTCTACTTTAGCGTTGTCCAGTTCAATTCCTCTCTTAGAAATCTCATGGCCTAAGACAATCCCCTGTCTCATCATGAAATGACATTTCTCCCAGTTTAGAGTTAGATTCTTCTCCTTGAATCTTTGTAGATTTAACTCTAAGTGATGAAGACACTGATCAAATGAATCTCCATAGATGGAGAAGTCATCCATAAAAATCTCAAGAAAACGTTCTACCATGTTGGAGAAAAGACTAAGCTGCACCGTTGGAATGTTGCGGGAGCATTGCACAATCCAAAGGGCGTGCGTCGGTAAGAGAAGGTTCCGAACGGGCAGGTGAACGTGGTCTTTTCCTGATCTTCTGCAGCAATGGGGATTTGATTGTATCCCGAGTACCCATCTAAGAAGCAATAGTATTCATGTCCAGCCAAGCGTTCAAGCATTTGGTCAATGAAGGGTAAAGGGATGTGATCTTTATGAGTGGCTGCATTCAACTTTCTATAGTCGATATAAACACGAACCTTAGTAGGAAGTCTTATTTGTACAACTCTTTGTGCTCATTTTCAACCACCGTAAAGCCAACTTTCTTTGGGACCGCATGAACAGGGCTAACCCATTGGCTATCAGAAATAGGATAAATGATCCATTGTCTAGTAGTTTCAAAATTTTCGCTTTAACTGCCTCTTGCATGAGTGGGTTAAGCCTGCGTTGTGGGTCCCTCCTAGGGGTTGCTTCATCGGTTAGATGGATTCTATGTTGCACTATGGCTGGACTTATCCCTTTGATATCCTTCATCGTCCATCCAATGACTTCCCTATGTCTCTTCAGAATAGACATTAAGTTGTCCTATTGTTGCTCAGTCAGGTGGGATGCTATGATGACTGGCAGGGTATCTCTTCCGCCCAGGTAAGCGTACTTGAGGCGTGCAGGTAAGCCTTTTAGCTCTAGGGAAGTGTTGCTTCATTGGAGGCAATCTCCGGACTTTCAATCCTATGATGAGGTACACTTGGGCTTGACGCCTAGTCCACTGCCGAATCCATGATCTGGTCAAGATTAAAAATCCCAGACTCCAGATCAAACTCTGCCTCTGTTTCCATCTCCATGCTTTCCTCATGGTCACTGGTCAGATTTTCAATGGAATTGACCTCAAAAGTCTGGTCATTGATATCCCTAGGTTGTCTTCCAAGATTGAAGACATTGACTTCCTTCGTCATGTCTCCAAAAGTCAATCGCATGGACCCGTTCCTACAGTTGATTATGGCATTGCCTGTAGCAAGGAATGGGCGCACTAAGATGACTGGAGTTTGAGACCTTAGATTGGACACAGGTTGGGTCTCAAGTATAATGAAGTCAATGGGGTAGATGAAATCCCTGACCCGGATAAGGATGTCTGTGATTTCCCCTTAAGGATTTTCACAGATCGGTCAGCTAACTGAATGGTGACTCGGGTTGGGCTCAGCTCGCCCAACCAAAGTTGCTGGTATACTGAGAGAGGTAGCAAGTTGATACTTGCTCCCAGGTCAAGAAGCGCTCTACTAATTTCTGTCTGTATGGTGCAGGAGATTGTAGGACATTCGGGATCCTGTACTTCACCGGGATGGAACCAGATAGAATTTAGCTTATATTGGTTGCCAAGAATACTTTCTTAGACACATTTGTCTTTCTCTTCTTCATACGCATATCCTTAAGAAATTTGGCATAAGCTGGGACTTGTTGGATAGCATCAAGAAGAGGCACATTCAGTTTGACCTGGTTAAACATCTCAAGCATCTTCTTCATTACATTATTCTATGTTTCCTAAGCCTATTGGGAAAGGGTGCCACAGGCTTATGAACTTGTTCAGCAGTTTTGTCCTCGTCAGATGTTTGTGGAGCAGATTGGGAGGAACTAGCAAAGGTGAAGGCTGGAGTAGGATCAATGTGGACTGATCGTACACATATTTTGCATTCTTTTCATTACACTCCTACATTTATCATGTAATAAATATGCTAATTTCTTTGTCTTAAATGTCTTTTTATAGAAGAGAAAGAGGATTAAACCAAATAAATACCAGTTAAAATCAGATTTAACTAGATCTATTTGGTTAGCTGAGGATGATCCCAGATCTAGTTAGAACAAATCAGGATTGGGCCAAATGTTTAGCTGAAGATCATAGCAAATCAGAAAGATAACACCAAATGAAAACCGATAAATTCAGATTTCTATAAATCCATTTGGTTAGCTAAAGATCAACTGAGGATAATATCAAATACAGGAGATAAATGGATAGAGAGAAGATCAACGGATGAGATGAAGCAAGTTTGACTCAGATTCTGACTGGATACATTTTAGTATTTAAATCATAACTTTCGCTACCAAATCTCAAAGCTGATGATTTAAGATGATCCAGAAAGTAGACTTACAGGGTTACAACTCTTATGTTGATCACTATTTCTAATTCTATCATTTGATAAGTAATATTCAGCAATCAACATGCCAACAAACTGCAGATCAGAACTGAATATCCACATCAAATCAAGTTTGGAGATAAAGGGAGGATTCAAATTCAGAAATAGCCAGCTTTTCTATCTTCATACTCCTCTAACCTCTACATTTCTTTTATAAATACCTGCAATCTCAAGGCAAAAGTGGACGACTACGCAGAGATAGGATTTAGTCCAGTTTTTCATTCTTTGTAGTGTAGGTTTTTGTTTCTTTTGATGTAATTTTTATTTCTTTGTAAGTATAGTTTAGACTGAGATTCATGTAAGTAAGAGAGAGAGGCTTATGTTGAGAGTGACACCGATGTACCTCCTCCTTTCTTCCATCGTTTCTGCAAGCAATAAAGGTAACTTTTTTTTATGTTTGTCTTTACTTTTGTTTCCTTCTTCTTCTTTCTACTTTTCCTCTTTTGGTTATGATGAGCATTCAAGTGAATCTAGAAGCATCAGCATAACAATATTTGTGTGAGTGCCAACGATATTTCATAATGATGTTCTCCTCCTCAAGACTCCGTATCATTGCATTCTTGTTCGTCTTGATGATATAATGCGAATGGGGATGAGCTCGATCTTATGGCTTATGCGTTGAACGCCTCCAAAATAAGGTAGAACATGCAAGGTAAGTCATCAACCAAAGGAGGTAAGTATTTCTTTAATCTTTCTTTCTTTTCTTTTATTTCTTTAGTTTAGATCACCAACACCAACAACACCCACTTCTTTTATCACTCCTTTTCCATTTCTTTGTACATATACAATTCTTGGTTTCTCTCATCTTCCCAATCTCTCACTTTTTGCCTAACTTCATTGTAGTTTATTTTTCTTTTTTTTAAGAAACTAAAGAAGAATTTTAACCATTAATGGTAGCATAAAAGAGAACTTGCTAGAAAAGCTTCCATCGCTAGTCACTCCTTGTGGATCACGACCCGCATAGCCACTTGCTATCGCGGTAGAATTGAGCACTGCACATCTCTATTTTAAAGTTCTAAAATTCTGTATTTTTGTGCAGGTACTAACTCATTCAAATTTTAGCGCCGTTGCTGGGGAGGGACGGTAAGTTATTGTCTTTTTAGATTTACATTTTTGGTTAACTTTTTTTTGTTTTTGGTGTACAGGCTTGACAACAAGGAATCTTTGCTGCAGTGGACATATAAGTGGCCTTGGATTCTGCTCAAGAAAGCAGAGCCAAAAAGCCCTCAGATTTGCTACATTCATGTGACAATCTGAGTGAACTACTAACCTGTATTTTTTGCAGGTTAGCTGTAGTGCAAAGTTTGATATCTGTAACTGTCTATTTCCTTGTTTGTCTCACTGTACTTCCTTTCTAACCTCAACAGTAAAATGATGTTTGTTAAATGCTAAAAACGGTTAGACTTGCATTTAGGCACGTGTCTAATACGTTTACATTTTCCATTACTGTTGAATAGTGCTGGAGCAAAGGTACGTGTGCATAGCATCTAGTATAAGAACACTTTTGAATTGTTTACATTCCTTAAGTGTTGCTTTCTTGTACACTCACTAAATCAATCTTAAGGGCTTGTCCTATAAACTAGATAAGGTGGGGAAGTCATTACCCTCCCTTATCCCACAAACAATCTCCTCACTCACTAACCAAAGCCTAACTAAAAATGAGTAGACGTTGGCCCTAAGGACATCTCGGACTCAATTAGGAGATTATCCTAAGGGGGAATATGTTAGAATTTGACTCCTGCCAAATCAGTGCTAAGGAAAGGGATTGAGGGGCGAAACCCCGAAGGCTGGTGGTTTGGCTTAATTAGGCCCGTCGCTTTTGTGCGGATACCTCCTACCAATCTTGCCCTGACCTGGCTGATTAGCTTGTAGTCAAAGTCTGCATTATACCCCCGTGGACAGTCTAACCAGTTAGGAGTCGTCTAGGTCAAAGGTCTACCCTAACTTAGTTTAGAATTTTTTTTTCTTTGTTTGCTTATTTGTTTGTGTTTTATTGTGTGATATGGCTTATAACAATAATTTTTCCAATTTTAATGTTAATCCATATTACACCTCTTTTTCGAATATTACCAATCCGGCATATCATAACTTTAACCAACCTAGTGTGTCGGATTGGTCTTATCCGAATCAATATAACCCATGCCCCCAATCTTATAACCATAATTTCTAGAATAATTCCAACTCTTCACAGAGTTAGTGGGGATTCACCTCCCCCGAGTCCAATTTTCAACCAACTTGTCCTCCTTATCCACCTTGTCCACAATATTTTCAAGATTCATACTCAGTTCCACAAGTCCAAAATAGAAAACCATCAATTTTGGAATGAGTATGCGGAGTCCAAACAACAATCACAAAAATCTGATGGACTCACAATTTCACCACCAATTTCAAAACAACTCTTCATCTTTTCAAGTCCAATCATAACAATACGATGAACAATCAACTATGAAAGATGCTTGAAGCCATGACTCAGGCTCAAAACGCTCGTAATCGTGACATAGATATGATGATCCAAACTCTATGTTCTCACCGTTTGGCCAGTTCTGATGTCGCTAACCATTCTGTTAGAGCCGACGAGTCATGTTGTTTTGGAAAAAAAGGGTTCCATTTCAGCACAATCATTTGAACTTGCCCAAACTCCAATTTTAAAAGTGATATTGACAGTTTGGCAAGTTATCCCTTTCCTGAAATTGAACTTGAAAATGAATATGATCATGAACCTCAACTTAGTGATTCAATTCTACTTCCTGATTCAATTATGACTCGGTGTCTTCACCTGATTTCAATCTTTTTCTCGAGTCAACATTGGATCCTATGCCAATTCATAATGAAATTGAATCACCCATCTTTGATGATCATCATATTGAATTTGACCAATTTTATAATTTTGAAAGTCCCATTGACAAATTGGCAAGTTCTCATTTTATGAAATTGAACTCAATGAGAAATGTGACCTAGATTTTCAATTATGTGATCCAGTTCAAATTCCCGAATCAATATTGACTCCTGTTTTGTTACCCGACTTGAGTAATATTTTAGAGTCAGTTTTGATTCCACACCTGTCATTCTTGAACTTGAATCACCAATATTAAGTCACATTCCATTGTGGGAAAATGAATGTGGACTTGAGTTTCAACTTCTTGATTTGGACCCACTCCCTGAACCAATCTCGACTCCTGAATCTTTACTTGACTTAAGTCACTTTCCTGAGTTGGTATTAGTTCCTGTACTTCCTAAGTCTAAGTCAATCATTCTATCTTTTCACACTCCGTTTTGGGACAAGGTAGTTTGACAAAATTGACTCCGAAATTAATTATGGAATTTGAAAATTAGATGGGGTCAAATTTTTAATAAAAATAATTCATGTATACATCATTTTAGTGGGTATATTAGAGAGATTTCTGGTGGGTTCCTCTGAACTCCACGAAAAGTTGATTGGGCCGCATTTCGTGGACCAATCAGACCACCACCTTAAGGTAGTATTTTCCTTCCCTGTCTTCTTTTTCATGCATCTATGCATTAATTCATACATTGAGGACAATGCATGAGATAGGTGTGGGGGGAGGGTTCTAACATACTTCGGTTTTTCTTTTTATTAAAAAAATTTAACATTTTCTTTACTTTTAAAACTTTTTGAAAATAGAAACAATATTTTGACATATTTTTTGTAAGAAATTGAGTCAATTTTAAGGAATAGGAAAATCAAAATTAGGATTTCTTAAACTTGGTCAAAATAAGATTATTTTGTTGATTTTTAGGGTTAGGAAGATAATTTGTCAAAGTAATTTAGTCTTGATCTTTACCTTAATGAAATATGCACACTTCATACACTTACACACTTAGGGTTCAAAAACAAAGATTCTTATGCCTTATAAAAAAAAGAAAAAAAGAAAAAAAGAAAAAATATATTTAAAAGATAAAAAAAATCTAATTATTGATTAGCTAGGTACTTGGCCTAAGCAAGCCTTAATATTTATGCAAAAGATGATTAGATAAGTTTGAATATATATATATATATATATATATATATATATATATATATATATAATTCTCTGATTAAGCTGGATATTTGTGCCTAATAAAGCATAAGTATTCACGCCTAAAAGTGGTTCATATAATAAATCCTTAGTTTTGTGGCCTTGTTTGCTTGAGTCCTTAAGTTCTTGGGGTGTTTTCTCACCAGTGCCCTAAGACCGTTTGGTTGGGAGTCATCGATTAAAGCTCGTTACATGGGCAGATTAGAAAGCCTAATAGAACTATGGAATAATACCACCGAAAATAAAAAATTAATAAATAAATAAGGCATAAGCGTTAGAGTTAAAGAACCCTTAGTAAATTTTACGGTCACAAAGGTGCATATGACTTAGGGTAAAGTAATAGACTAGATGAGAAGTACAATTTGACTCCTTACTTTGATTGATAACAAATTTTTGAATAGAGACTAAGTTTAGGAATGAAAAATTCGGTTTTCTTATAACTTATAGATTACTTAAATCTTACAATAATATTTTAAATATTTTTCTCTTTCAAATGAGTTTTCAAAATACTAACATTTTCTCTTTCTTTATGGATTTTGTGGGTGCAATCTACTGAATACCCTCACGAGACAAAACTCGTCTTCTAGGGGTAACCTAGAGGTTTAACGGCTTGTTGCACAAGCTCAGTGCAATCGCGTGACCTGCGAAAGTGGTCTAATAATCTTTGATTTAGTTTTATTATTTTGCTCGAGGACGAACAAAAGATAGTGTGGGGGTGTGATCGTACACATATTTTGCATTCTTTTCATTACACTCCTACATTTATCATGTAATAAATCTGCTAATTTCTTTGTCTTAAATGTCTATTTTATAGAAGATAATTAATGAAGAGAAAGAGGATTAAACCAAATAAATACCAGTTAAAATCAGAATAACTGGATCTATATGGTTAGCTGAGGATGATCCCAGATCTAGTTAGAACAAATCAAGGATTGGGCCAAATGTTCAGCTGAAGATCAGAGCAAATTAGAAGATAACACCAAATGAAAACCGATAAATTCAGATTTCTATAAATCCATTTTGGTTAGCTAAAGATCAACTGAGGATAATATCAAATACAGGAGATAAATGGATAGAGAGAAGATCAACGAATGAGATGAAGCAAGTTTGACTCAGATTCTGACTGGATACATTTTAGTATTTGAATCATAACTTTCGCTACCAAATCTCAAAGCTGATGATTCAAGATGATCCAGAAATCAGACTTACAGGGCTACAACTCTTATGTTGATCACTATTTCTAATTCTATCATTTGATAAGTGATATTTAGCAATCAACATGCCAATAAACTGCAGATCAGAACTGAATATTCACATCAAATCAAGTTTGGAGATAAAGGGAGGATTCAAATCAGAAATAGCCAGCTTTCCCTATCTTCATACTCCTCTAACCTCTGCATTTTTTCTATAAATACCTGCAATCTCAAAGGCAAAAGGGGACGATTATGCAGAGATAGGATTTAGTCCAGTTTTTCATTCTTTGTAGTTTAGGTTTTTTGTTTCTTTTGATGTAATTTTATTCTTTATAAGTATAGTTTAGACTGAGATTCATGTAAATAAGAGAGAGAGAGGCTTATGTTGAGAGTGACACTGATGTACCTCCTCCTTTCTTCCATCATTTCTGCAAGCAATAAAAGGTAACTTTTTTTATGTTTGTCTTTACTTTTGTTTCCTTCTTCTTCTTTCTACTTTTCCTCTTTTGGTTATGATGAGCATTCAAGTGAATCTAGAAGCATCAGTATAACAATGTTTGTGTGAGTGCCAACGATATTTCATGATGATGTTCTCCTCCTCAAGACTCTGTATCATTTCATTCTTATTCGTCTTGATGATGTAATGCGAATGGGAGAGAGCTCGATCTTATGGCTTATGCGTTGAACGCCTCCGAAGCAAGGTAGAACATGCAAGGATTCCAGGTAAGTCATCAACCAAGGAGGTAAGTATTTCTTTAATCTTTTCTTTCTTTCTTTTATTTCTTTAGTTTAGATCACCAACACCAACAACACCCACTTCTTTTATCACTCCTTTTCCATTTCTTTGTACATATACAATTCTGGTTTCTCCATCTTCCCAATCTCTCACTTTCTGCCTAACTTCATTGTAGTTTATTTTTCTTTTCTTTTAAGAAACTAAAGAAGAACTTTAACCATTAATGGTAGCATAAAAGAGAACTTGCTAGAAAAGCTTCCATCGCTAGTCACTCCTTGTGGATCACGACCCGCATAGCCACTTGCTATCGCGGTAGAATTGAGCACTTGCACATCTCTATTTTAAAGTTCTAAAATTCTGTATTTTTGTGCAGGTACTAACTCAATCATGGACAAGATTTTTCTATTGGTAGACCTGGTTGTCTACCTTCTTTTTAGATCAAAGTGTGTGAACAACATTGCACTGGTTGATCAACGGATCCTGAATTTCATATGCTTGATTGGAGTTTTTTGGGTTAACTAGCGGCCGACTAGGTAAAGTACCCTTTGGTCTTTCACTTAGGGAGCTAGCTAATTGGCTCATCTGCATTTTCAATCTCGATATAGTCTGTGAATGGTTGTTCAGCGTTTGTCCCTAATTTGCATAAAAGCGGTTTGGGATTTCATAAAAGCTTCCATACTCTCCTCCAATTTGTTGAATTTCTTTTCATTGGTGAATTCTGAGAGGAGGAAGATAGAGCTTGACTGGGAAAATTTGGTAGAGGACTGGGATGGTGAAAATTGTTGGAGAAATTAGGCCTAGGAGGATTGTTCTGGACCCAAGAGAATTTAGATAATTCCTCCAACCTGGATTGTATGTTTGCGAGTAGGGATTATACGGCGGCCGTGAGTAGGCTGCGTTCTGGTGTTGTGGTGGCACTTGCTGGGTGTGGAAAACAGGGCACTCTTCAAAGACATAGTTTGGTGCCTGACAGTATGAACAACCTAGATTGTGAATTGGTGGTGGGTTGATTTGGTTGACAATGGCTGGCTCTTTCGTCTCTAGAGCCTCTATTCTCCTTATTAGGGTTGCAATCTTAACTTCTACAGCTATGGATGATTCTAGAGATAGGAGCCCTCCTCTTAAGCTATAGATTGTGAAGTCCTTGATTTTTCTGAGGCTGGCTCCCATTGCAGGGTTTTCTCAGCTAAATCCTCAGATAAATCCCAACCCTGGTTCTCATCCTTTTGTAAGAACCCTCGCTGACACATGATTTCTAGAAGGGTTTTCGTTTGATAATCTATGCCATCATAGATAATCTGGCACTGACACCATTTCTCCACACCATAATGAGGGCACTGAGTTAGGAGATCTTTGAATCGCTCAAAGTATCTCCAAAATGGTTCACTCGGTTCTTACCTGAACTGCATGATATTCTTTCTAATGAGGGCAGTTTTGTGAATTGGGTAGAATTTCTTCAAGAAGGCCTTGACGAAATCATCCCACGTTGTGACTAAATCTACCGCCAAACTGTACAACCATTTCTTCGCAGGTCCTTTGGGGAAAAGGGAATGAAATGTAACCTCACGGCATCGTCTCCTAGCTGGGGAATACACATCATAAGGCACACTTGTTCAAATTCCCTAACGAAGAAGAAGTATGGTCCTCTGATTCTAAACCATGAAACTTTCATGAATTGAGGCTTTAATTCAAAATTATTTCCATTTGTCTCAGGCAGTTTTATTCAAGATGGTAACGAGGTTCTGATCGGGTAGAACCTGTCCTGAAGTGACGCCATCACAGGTTCTGGATGTAAGGGTAAAGAAGTGTTTCTGGTTAATCTGAAAGATACAGGATCTCTTTCCCACTCTTGCATGTAGCACACCACAAACAACGTAAAGACAACAAACAATCGAAAGGAATAAAATAAACAACAAAAGAAAGAAAAACAACCACAGGCCTTAGTCTAAGGTACCTGGACCTAGACGACTCCTAACTGGTCGATTCTCCGGGGGAGGTTGTTGCAGGAACTCGACTACAAGTTAATCAGCCAGGAAAGGGCAAAACTCGGTGGGAGATATCCGGGCGTGAGCCACGGGTCTTAATTATGCCAAACCATAGAGCTTTTGAGGCTTTGCCTCTCAATCCACTTTCCTTAGACACCGATTTTGCAGGAGTATAGTTCTTGCAATTTTTACCCTCGATTAATCTCCTAGTGAGTCCGAGATGTCCCTAACAACGTCTATCAATTTTTAGTTAAGACTTGGGATAGTGTGAGTGTATTGGAGATGATTTTTTGGGCTAAGGAAGGGCGATGAAATCCTCACCTTATCTTATTTATTTGGGATTTTGCCTTAATGTTAATTGTGCAAGTGTACAGTTTATTCACAATAAGGTAACACTCAAAGCGATAAATCACTCCAAAATATTGGTCCTATTCTATATGAATGCACACGTACTTTTTGTATGACCCGGGAAAGAGGGAGACAGTGAATTGCCGTAAAAGTTTTCCTTGAATCAAATGAAAAAGATTACAACAAGAACTGTTCCTTCCGGTTACAAGGGAGGAGAATATTGAATCTTGAATTCCCCTTTGTTTAAGGCTGGGTTCTTCGTGTGGCGGTGGAGAGTGAATCTTGTTCTCCGTTGACCAGATGACCGTCCTTCAGGGATCTCCTCTTCGGCCGGTAGAAAGAGTGACACAGCTCCGTCTACCAAAACTCTAAAAGAGAAGGTAGGCGAAGGCTAGCTCGTACGCAGCGAACTTGCTGAAGAGTTGATCTGCTTCTTCTCTCCTTCTGATTGCCGATTGCCGATTTCTCGATTCCCGGATTGATTCTCTCCAATCTCTCCTTCTTCTTTTTTTTTGTTGATGCAAACAAGGCTATTTATAGAGGTCCCAGGGGTGAACGTGCCCCCTGAAAACGCTCCACATTGAGGGCCAACTTCCCCGCTACATGGGCGGTAACTAACCCACGTGCCTGCTAAAGACATGCCACGATGGGGCTGATTTCCTTACGTGTGGGCAGTGATTGGTCCTTAACCAAGGCGGTTATAACTGAGACGCGGGTTTCAATCCAACGCGCCTTGATGCTGAGACGCGGGTGTCGAGCCGACGCGCCTTGATGCTGAGACGCGGGTGTCGAGCCAACGCGCCATGATGCTGAGACGCGGGTGTCGAGCCAACGCGCCTTGATGCTGAGACGCGGGTGTCGAGCCAACGCGCCTTGACGCTGAGACGCGGGTGATAGTCCCTCGCGTTAGAGCTTAAACTTTGCTTTTCAATAGCTTGTCCTCCAGTAACTTTTGGACAGCCTACACTTTTCTCCAGTACTCTTCAACAGAAATGAAATGAGTTGGAATAGACACGTGCCCTAAATGCAAAAGTCTAATCCAAATTTTAATTAAGCAACAAGAGGATTTCTATTGAGTTTATTACATATGTATAAGGTGAAGCATTCAATGGAACAAAAAAAATTTAGAAAGCAATTTTAGCGGCTTTTGCCAACCCTGCAAACGAGTTTGTTAGTACTTCAATCAGAGAAACTCGCTTTTACACGAATTTTCCGAGGGCAAATGAATCCTCGTGCAACGTCTTTGGCCACCACTTTCGCTTTCCGTGATAGTAAGCTCCTTGGTACTTCTCCTACACACAAGAACAAAGAAAAATCTTTAGTATTGAACAATAAAGTCGTTCCCTCCCCGGCAACGGCGCCAAAATTTGTTCGGTAAAAAGCAAGCACAAGAATAAGTAAAGAGAGTGTGGGTCAATGTTACTGCTTTTGCGATTCTTTCGTAGTAGCAAAGTGGCTCTACGGGTCATATCCACAAGAAGGGAGAGCGATGAAAGCTTGATGCGGCTTCTTTGTTCAAGAAAAGAGAATGATCTTTGTTTCAAATAAAGAATTTGAAAATGAAAACAAGTTTGTTTCAAGAGTAGTTTGAATTGGTTTGTAAAAGTAGATTTTTCTTAATGGTAAAAGCGCATGGCTAACTTTCTACTAAGTGTCTCTACTAATCTCTAACTTCTTGAAGATGTAGCTCACGATGGATCATAGGCAAGCATAATCCTTATGCATAGGAACTATTCACATGAAAATCGAGTGAAAGTTTCTTCCTTTAACTTAGCTTTACACGGTAAAAAACATGGACATTCCCTTATCAAGATCCAATAGAAGGCGAGAATAAGGGAAGACACAAGTGCACTAATGGTATCGACAAAATTAAAAGGAAAATCTTAACTTATAAAGACAAGCAAAGTTTATAAATCATTAAAACCCGTTAAGTATGAAATATAAGAAAGCGAATACTTGTATGTAAGCTTGAGTTAGAACCCTCGTCTTAAGATATCATAACTCTCATTTGCACAAGGCTTATTTGATACTATTGACTCATTCGGGTTATCAATCAAGTTGTTAGAGATTAGTAGGTTAGTAGTTAGTTAGCCATGCAATGGAAGAGTTAGTTAGACATGGTAGTAAAAGACAACAAAAGAAAGAAGTAAAGAGAAAGGGAGTTACACTACGACAAGAAAGTAAAAGCAAATGGAAAACAAAAGTAATGGAAAGGAGAAAGAGAAATAGTTACTTGTATTAGATTGCCACCTTCAAATACAACTTTTACACACACACACACTCTCTCTCTCTTTCACTCTAATGGCTAAACTAAAACTAGAAGAAGGAAATAACAACAACTACAACTCTTAGAAATAAAGTAACAATACAACTCTAAACTCTGGATATCCCCTCTCTGAAAGTCCAAGGGGTTTTTATAGCTACAGAGGATATGGTGCACTGAATGAAGGGTATGGCCCCTGACACCACTCGAGTGGTGCCAGGATGGCCGCGGAAACCTGGCCCCGGCCGCGTTTTCGCGACCATACTGGCACCAGTCTGCTGGTGCCAGGGGCTGCAGACTGGTGCCAGTATGGAGACCTATTATAGCCTCCACTCCTTTGACTTTGGCTCCCTGGTTCAACAGATTTGGGCTTCAAGTTTGGGCTTCTCTTTTAGTTCTAAAAATTCTCAAATATGTTAGAGTTTTTGGGCCTCTCTTCTTCTTCAAGCCATGGACCTAGAAACAAGAAGAAACACCCATTAATAAACAGATTTTTATTAAGGTAAGTATGCAAATGTGATGAAAAATATGCAAGTACCAATACTAATCACACCCCCTTTTTTAAATAAAAAATAAAATTAACTAGTATACCGTATTTGCGTAGGAAACTGACTGAATTCCACCGGCGAAGAAGAGAAAGAAAAATGAGGAGGGGGGAGGAAGAAGGGGGAGACTAAGGAAGTGGGGGAGTGAGGAGGAGGTTAGAGGAAGAGAAGAGCATTGCTGCTCTGGTTGCTCTCTCTTGCTCGCTCTCTCTACGGAGAAAGACGGACAGACGGACAAAGTTTGTGAAGGAGTCACGCGAGAGAACCTCCCTTCGGTCAGTTTTTACTAGTATACTACTCTATCGATAGTGAAAATTGACCGAACAAAATGGCAGAAAAGGAGAGTGAAGGAGGAAGAAGAAGGAGAGGGGAGGAGCAGCAGGAGGAGAAGGAAGAAGACGAAGAAGGTGGGGAGGGATTTGACTTTGCTGGAAGGAGGGGAGGGGAGGGGAGAGTAGTGGAGGAAGAAGGAGAGGGAGGACGGAAGCTGTCGGCGCTCTCTATTCTTGCTCTCTCTTTCTCTCTCAAAAGACGGACAGACGGACATACGAAAAGTTTCTATAGGAGTCACGGGAGAAAACCTCCCTTCGATCGGTTTTGATTAGTTTAATTACAACTTTGGAGCATTTTTTCAAAAAAGACCCATAATTAATAAATAACCACAAAAATCGACTTTCCTCAAACTTATTCCAAAAATCGACTTCTGACATGCCACGTAGGTGCCACATCGGCGGCGAGGCGGCTGCCCTCCAGCGTGGCGCCCGCGCAAGTCCGGGTCATTTTTTGGTTCGTTCGGGTTGCCAGCCGTGGACGAGTCAAATTTTTTGGGCTGCGTATTGCCTTGTGTGGGGTTGCTAACCCAAGAGAAGCGAAATTTATTTTTTTTAAAATTTTCGCTTGACAGGGTTGCCAACCCGGATGAGCGAAAAATATTTTCTTTTAATTTTTCACTCGTTCGGGGTTGCCAAACCCGGATAAGCGAATTTTTTTTTAAAATTTTGCTCGTCCGGGGTTGGAGCGAAAATTTGGTTTTTACCTCAAATTTTCGCTCATCTGAGAATTTGCCAGCCTCGGAAGAACCTGATTTAATCAATTTCTTTCCCCACCCTGATTCAACCTCACACACATTCAACATGTATACTATATCACAAATATCACAACTTATATAAATCTCAAAATATAACAAAATTTAAACAATTATTACAATTACACAACAATATCACAATATCACACCCCGTATCACAAATATCACCAATATCATATCATATCGAAAGCACAATTTCATAAATTATATTCAAAGATTTTAAAAATTCTCAAAATTCAAATGATATCAAAATTTCATAAATCATATCAAAATATCTCAAAAAGTCTCAAAAATTCATATCTTATCAGGCTTTCACAAACATATCCAAATATCTCAAAATCTCTCAAAATTTATTTAAATTTCTGAAAATATTCAAATACAAGTATAAAAATCATCACAAGCATGATAGTTCACGTGATACTCGTCCTTATCCTCATCATTGCCCACATGCAGGGGCAGCTAGGATGGTCCAGCCTCCTCCTCAGCTCCTCGACGCCATTGAGACATTTGAGACGATCTGGGCTCGTCTTTTCAAAGGTCCTCCTCATCATCATCTCGACGTCGTGTGCGTCATTCATCAACGGCCTGAGATAATCTCAGCTCGTCCTGCTCATCAATGGGCTAAGAAGGTTCTGACTCGTTCTGAACTAATGGATGTCGCTCGCGTCGGGTATAAACCAGCGGGCTCATCGATGCACTTGATGGGCGTGCATATTGGCTCATGCTGACTATCTCCTGATGAAACTGACCACCTTCAGGAGTATCAAGACCCTTGATTGAGGTGAAAATTGAAACATAAAAATAGTATTTTGAAATCAGGGCTCATGTTTTGGCTTCTCTTAATACTTTCGCGATAACATAATGGATATGCTGGTCATATCCAGAAGGAAGGAGGCGACAGAAGTTTGTCGGTAAATCATGAAATTGGTAACAAGTTCTTCTTTGTTTCAAAAGAAAAATAAAAAGAAAAGAAGACAAGAAGTAGAATAGAAGGCGAAAGTGATAGTGATTTCGGTGAAAAGATTTGACAAGAAATCAAGTAAAAGAAAAAACATATGGCTAACTTCCTACTAATTGATCCCATTAATCATATGGATTATGGCAAATATTAGGCTTGATTGCACAGCTTTTAAAGTATGATCCATAAGAAGTGATTCATATCCAATCTTTGTAAACAAGAAGAAGCAATCCAATACATCATTAAAACTTCAAGAGAAAGCATGAAATAAAATAGAATTACAAGTTAGCTTGCTAGCAAGTTAGGAGTTAGAATACATTATCATGAGTCAACAATGGCTCTTGCAAGAATAAGGCCTATTGATGCTTTTAGATTCACGTGGGTCACAAATCAATTCAAAAGTTAGTGGGTTGTGGGTTAGTAGTTAGTTAGTCATAGAGAAAAAAATTAGCTACTCATTTAGAAAGTACAATAAAGCATGCATATGTAAAAGAAAGTAACTAAAGAAACAAAAGCAAATCAATTAGATTAAGAAACTATGAAGATAAAGGAAAATTTTTGCATTAGATTGTCACCCTCTATACAATATTTCTCTCTTTTTCCATGAAATCTCTCTAATCTACTAGATCTACAAAGAAAAAGAAAATACAAGAAAAATAAATATAAAAAGAAGTGAAAATTTAATCTAATTATAGAAGGAGAAACCCTAGACTTTGGTCTCCTCCCTTTCTCTCTCAGTCCCTTAGTGTTGTTTATATAGGCATCAATAACTTGAGCCCCGAGAAATGAAGTCACACGTCAAAAATTAGGGCAATCAGCCCAGATTTTGCCACGAATCCAACTTTTGTTGCGTTTTCGTAGTAAATCTAGACCTTTGGCTTAGATTTTTTGGGCCACATGCTCTGTTAGATAAGAGAAGCTTCCAGTATTTATAATTAATTTTTTCCCACATAGCAACAACAGATTTGATCTTCAATTCGGGCTTCAAATGGGTTGCTGTTTTGGGCTTCTAGAAAAAAGGGCTATTTAACTTGGGCTTCAAGAAATCTTTAAATAATTCTCAAAAATGGGTCTATTTAGCTCATTTTCTTCATTTTGCCCTTATTTATTGTATCATGTACACACTAAACAAAAACTCATTAATAGTAGAGTTTTATTGTAAAACAGATGGGGAAAATGTAATATAAAATATGCAGAATTGATAAATAATTTACCCTCCAAGTTGTTGGACCCTAGAGGGGGTGAATAGGGTCAAAGTAAATTTTTCAGTAATTAAAAACAAGTTTACAGTTTTTATACTACTGAAAGAATTACCGATATCATATATAAATTAGCTAGTAGAATGTGACAGTAGTACTGACAAGACTGCTAGTAGAACTTGAATGTAAAGATTTGTTCAAGTATTGGTATAATAGTGCAGTGTCCTGGTAGAAGCAATGGTAGAAACTTACAAAATATATTAAATAAACAGTTAAAATAAATTAACATAGTACATAAAGAAATTAATTTCATGGTAATAATATTAAGCAAGAGTAAGAGGAACATAATAATTTTAAGGTGCAAAAAATCCCCTATGTTCACCACGTAAAGGCCTTGACTCTAGGATTTTTAAATCCACTAGCTTCTCATGGAAGCAAAAATTACACCTCCGAGTCCTCACTGAGCTTGGATTTTACACTTCTCCCTGAAGAGATTTACAACTTGTCAAGTCTCTCTCAAGCTTGGTCTTCTCTCTTCTACGCTAAGAGGGAACAAAATTCCACAAATAGTTATTGTTCTCTAAAAATAAAGATGAGAACCAGTTAGCCCAATATATAAAAATAAAATATACAAGTGAGGCTCTTTCTAATCAAGAAATATATCTAAATTATCTTTAATAAAAAGCAATATTAAAATGATAATTGAAAATAAATAAAAAATTAGAACCAAGATTCTCAAACTTAAGAATTGAATGAAGTGGAGAACTTTTTAATGAAGAAGTAATTTCTTAACACTTCAAGTTGGAGAGAGGTTGAAAGAGAATTTAAGAACATAGGGATCAATAACTCACTCAATAGAACACTAGATTTTGCAATAAAGGCTCTAGAATTTTTTTTCCTAACAGGATTCTTGCTCTTTTTTCATGTTGAAGCTCTCTATAGATTGTGGAGAGATGTAGCTGAATCGCAATAAATAAGGAGCAATAAATTTGCCCGTTGAAGATCAGATCAGTTAGTGTGAGGGAAATGACTAAGTTGCATTTAATGCAACTGAACAAACACCTACACCCTAAAATTCAGATACAATTTTTGCACAAAGATATTGTGGTACTGTTTTCCATTGAAGATCAAAGGGGAAAAACTTATAAAAGTGTGTAGAAAATTACAAGTATTTTCTACTAAAATTTCTGGGAAAGTGTGCCGATAGAAGTCTGATTCGCGCAATCACTTTGTTCCATTGACGATGCGATCGATTGAGTCTTAAAGAATTCCTTCTTGCCTGGTTCTGAAGATTTCTTGAGAGAGAAAGATCTTAGGGTATTAGTATGCTGAATTTGTCCTTGTAGGATTAGAAAAGTGATTCTCCAAATTTCTTAGAAGCAAGAGAGTAGATAACTCAGCCTCTTGACTCTGCTGATGCCTCGGCCTTTGTCTCTTGATTCTAGTGTGTGCTCTTTTCTCTGTCCTGGTGCGTACCCCTCAGCTCATCCAAAAGTAAGCTATTTATAGGTTCTTAGGGGCGTAATTGCCCCTAGAATTTAGCAAGACCGATAATAGTCTGTTAGCATTGCGTCAAAGGCTATTTTGAACTTTGCGCGAGACTTTAAAGCTTCATGTTAAGCTAAATATAGGACTCGCGCGAAGCTAGGCAGGGTCGCGCGAGCCTATTTAATGTCCGCTTGACCTGGATGTCTCCATTTAATGTGGGACAAAGTGGGCGGGTGTAACCACTCACTTAAAGTGGCATTAACCCTACTAAAGTAGTGGAGTTAGCCCACTAATGACTTGGTCAAATGTTAACGTGGTAAACACTCCAGCAAGGGGTGCGTAAAGCTTCAAGCGAAGCTATTACAAAACTTCAGGCAATGCTGGGATTAGCTTCAGGCGAAGCTGCAAGTTAGCTCTCCGTGGAGTTATGAAGAGCTTCATGCGAAGCTATAGCAAAGCTTCCAGTGAAGTTAGAATTATCTTCAGGTGAAGTTACAAGTTAGCTCTTTGTGGAGCTCATGAAGAGCTTCATGTGAAACTTATAAGAAAGCTTCAGGCGAAACTGGAATTAGCTTCAGGCGAAGCTGGTATTTTAGCCCTTTAATAAGGCTATAAAGCTTAAAGCAAAGCTATCCCCTTAGGATTCATACGAAGCTAAGTGTTGTAATAACTTAGCCTCATAATTCAAAGGCAATACTTGGCTTACAGTCTACTTCACTGGACTACTAAGATTCAAGTCATTTCTTTGTCCCTTGAGGATGGATAGAACCTAGTTGTCAGCTTGGCCGCGACTCATCTTTTGTAAATATCGACAAGTTTAGATATTGTTTGAACCGGTTGAAGTGTTATCTGGGACTTTGTCTTTCATAGTGTCAACAGGTATGTCTCTCAGTTTTGTGCATTAATTATCACAAAATGGGTTGCAACACAAAGATTATGAATTGGATCATAATGCAGTGCATTAATTGCTGCAGAATGGGCGGCAACACAGAGTTGCAAGAAAAAGGAAATGGGCAAGAGAAAGAGAGAGAGTAGGAAAGAAAAAGAAGAGGGAAAGTTAATTCTTTCTCTCTCTCTCTCTCTCTCTCTCAAATAAATGGCTAGAGAAAGAGACAACACAACACACTATTTAGACAAGTTGTAAATTAGAGTTATAGGCTTGCAGTGTTGTGCCGCAGCGGTCGGGAAAACACAACAACCACCCTTGAGGAATCCGCCCACCTGACGGAGACTCGATGCAGCCGAAAAAACAACCAACATAACAGGAACAACAACCAATATAGAAAAGCAATCACACACAAATTTAACGAGGTTTGGCAATGTGCCTACGTCCTCGGGTAAGGGAGAGAGAGATTTTATTGATACAACAATCAATACAACTAATACAAGAGGGAAACTTGAGAGAATTCTTGAGGATACTTCTTGAGATTCTTAGGGATACAATACATGAGGGCTCTGGACCTTATTTATAGCCACAGAGTCTCAGGGATTTAGGAAACCCCAATTGGATTTGACCCCAAACAGGAAAGGAGTCCAAATCCTAAAGGAATCCAAATCCTAAAAAGAGAAACAATTCACCTGTTAGGAAATTCCAATTGTATCCGATTCCTTTCCAAAAAATGAAGTTCCAATCGGCTTCTCAAGAAACCAAACAGCTTCATACGGGTTGCATCACCAAATTGGCTGCGCCATTACGGCTGCCTACGTACCTTGCCCAAAGGATCAAGCCAACCGTAGTTCATTCGAATGAGCTCCATCAAGCTCAAGCACTTATACCTAGATCTGCAGCAGCGAACCTATCTGGCTGAGTCATATGAACATCCTCACGACCATCATGGAGAACAACGGCCTTCAACTTGAGCTTGTCGCGATTACAAGCTTGAGATTCATGCTTCTTTACCCACGAGCGTGATTCTACCTTGGTTCCAATGGCTGCAAACAACTCGACATTCTGATCAATGTCTTCAACTGTTTAGCATCAACCCTGGCTACATGATCTTCACCTGGTGTCACATCCGGTGAAGTCTTCTCTGATGCCGAACCAACTAGAGATGGTGGAGTAGCATCAACCTCCACCCGCTGCGATACTTCCTTGGTCTCTGTCCTTTCCACCTGCTGAGAGACGGTGTACTTCAACACTGAAGTCTCATCAAATGTGACATTCTTACTCAATACGATCTTCTTATTTTCGGGGTCCCACAACCTGTAGCTAGTCATATTCCTTTTGACACCAAAAACACAAATCTCTTTGCTCACGGATTCACCTTGCCATCCTTGGCACTGAAGTAGGTCGGATTTTCAAATTCTCGCAGCAAACCATGATCTTGAGCAGCTTTCCCAGACCAAATTTTCAATGGAGCTTTACCTCCTATCGCAGTCGACCGATTTATGAGATGGCTAGCATACACAATCGCCTCAGCCCAAAACGATTTGTCTAATCCTGCATTAGACAACAACCACCGAACCTTCTCCAGCAAGAAACAGTTTACTTCCTTAGCCAACCCATTTATACCTTTTGTGAAGTGAGTAGCAATACGGTGTTCTGGCCAAATCGTAGGAATTGGTTCATGTCTCTTCCAACATTACCAATCTGTAGCTCCTTGATCTTCCTACCAATTTGCTTCTCCATTCTTCCTATCCACTTCACCAATATATCTAGAGCTTCACACCTTTGTCTCATGGGATATATCCAACAATGCCTAGAAAACTATCAACAAAAGGGACAAAGTACCTGTGACCTCCAAGCGATACAGTCTTAGCAGTCCCCAAATGCTTACATGAACACAATCAAGAAGACCTTCTGAGCGGTGAGTACTGGTGCTGAATTTCACCTTCTTCTTATCCAGAACGCTGTGTTCACCTTTCAAGTTGCAGCTAGCAGCACCTTCAATGATCCCTTCTTTGCAGGAGCTCGCAAAGAATTTTCTCCTCCATGTCCAACCTTTACCTGCCAGACCTTCGTGCAAACCATCTTCTGAAGAACTAGAAGTCTCCACCTGACCTGTAACAGTACTACCCTTCAAGTAGTAGAGATTATTCGGGCGGACGCCCTTCATCACCACTATCGAGCCTTTGATCATCTTGAGAACACCATCTCGTACAGATATCACAAGACCCAATGCTTCCAAAGCGCCAACAGAGATAAGATTCCTTTTGAGTTGAGGTACATACCTCACCTCCTTCAATTCTCGTACTATCCCATCATCCATCTTGATACGGACTGTACCCATCCCTTCTATGTTACACACATGAACATCACCCATGACCGTGTAACATCCATCTAGCTTCTCAAAACTAGAAAATCAGGCCCTGTTCGGTATCTAAGATCCACTCAGTATTATCTGAGTTATAAACAGTAAGAGTAGTAACAGAGAGAGAATACCGACGAGTCTTCATCTAATCCATCCGCCTGTGCGAGATTCACCTCGATATTTGACTCCACCTTTTTACCTTTGGCCTTCGGGCATTCAGCTTTCCAGTGCCCTAGTTCCTTGCACAAGGCACACTGATTCTTCTTCAGATTTCTGAAGCCTGATCTGGACTTTGATCTTCCCCGATCATCTCTTCCCTTCCTATTGGAACTTCTGCCTCTTACCTCCAATGCCTCTGCTGTTGTGCTTCCTGAAGAAGACAATCTATGCTGTCTCCTTGCTTCATAACTCACAAAAGCAGCCGACACCTCACTGCAGTTAAAGGATTTTCTATCATTGAGAAAAGTAAGAGTAAAGGTCTTATACTCTTTCTTAGGAAGAGAGTTCAAAAGAATTACCGCCTTATCCTCTTCACTAGTCTCCACATCCACATTAACTAGATCTGTAAGAAGTTTCGTATAGCGATTCAAGTGTTCATTGACGGAGCATCCTCCTTGCATCTGAACCCATGGAGCTTACTCTTCAACTGTAATCGTGATTCTATGCTCTTCGTCAGATACTTCTTCTCCAAGATCTCCCATAACTGCCTCGCAGATGTCTCATGCAACACCTGATACTTGATGTCTTGTGTCAGACAAGACCTGATCAAGCTACACGCCGAACGGTTCATCTTGTCCCAATCTTCTTCCATTGTTGATGCGCGCTTCTTCTCCAACCATAGAGTGTCTTCGAGGTTTGATGCCGTCAGCGCATCCATAACCTCACATCTCCACATACCAAAGCTGTTTGTGCTGTTGAACTTTACCACATCAATCCTTGGATGTGGATTTGATGGATCTCACCGATGTACTTTCTCCAGCCATCTTCTCAACTGATTCCTCAAAGCAATGCGAAAACAAACGGAGTTAGATAAAACAAACTAGATAAAGATAGGATCTTTACCTCCACGCGAAACCCTTGAAGAGTTTCTGAAACTATCTACTCCTCCAAATTGATTCCTCGAGCAATCTATGAGATCGATACACGATCCCACAAACTGTCCTAACGCCGCTCCGAGATCGACACACGATCTCCGCCAAACAGCAACTGATGCCCTTGAATCAACAGATGATCCCACGTCGAACCTGGGATGCTCTGATACCACATGTTGTGCCGCAGCGGTCGGGGAAAACACAACAACCACCCTTGAGGAATTCGCCCACCAGGCGGAGACTCGATGCAGCCGGAGAAACAACTAACACAACAAGAACAGCAACCAATAGAGAAAAGCAATCAACACACAAATTTAACGAGGTTCGGCAACGTGCCTACATCCTCGGGGCAAGGGAGAGAGATTTTATTGATTCAACAATCAATACAACTAATACAAGAGGGAACTTGAGAGAATTCTTAAGGATACTTCTTCGGATTCTTAGGGATACATTACATGAGGGCTCTGGCCCTTATTTGTAGCCACAGAGTCCTAGGGATTTAGGAAACCCCAATTGGATTTGACCCCAAATAGGAAAGGAGTCCAAATCCTAAAAGGAATCCAAATCCTAAAAGGAGAAACAATTCACTGTTAGGAAACTCCAATTGTATCCGATTCCTTTCCAAAAATGAAGTCCGAATCCAAGTTGGATTCTACAAGCTTCATCAAACTTTCATCTCCTCTCTCTCCCTACGATACCACGTGAAGGACTTGGGGCTCCATCCCAAAAGACTAGCCTTTTGGGATGGAGCCCCAAGTCCTTCAAGTGGTATCAGAGCCATACCCCGAACTTAGTCGTGTGTGTGGGTGATGTTTGACGATATAGATCCCCTCATGGCGCAAAGACGCAATGGGGGCCTGATCACCCTAATGGCGAAAAAAGGCGCAATAGGCACCTGTAAAGCTTGTTGGGCTCTCGAGAAATTTGGCAGTGGTGCTCCTTTACAAAGGCCGTGCCGCCTCTCACGCGGTGTAGAGGAGTGACCGACTACAGTTGGTACTTCACATAAGGCGTGCGGCTCCCACGCAGTGAAGAGTTGGATCTCGATGGAGCATTTGATCTTCTAGTGTGAAGATAGTTGAGCTTGCAGGGGAGATACTTTGTTCGAGGGGGGATTGTTGGGATTTGGGTCGAACAAATAGTCCCACATCGGCTAGACGTGGGGATAGTCTTGGGAATATAAGGATTTGGGCAACTCCACCTAAAAGGCTAGTCTTTTGGGATGGAGCCCCAAGCCCTTCATGCAGTATATGGAAACGACTACAACCTATAGCTAATAATATAGCTAAGAAAAACAAACCAACCAACAGATAAATCCAGTGGCTAGTAAAGGTACATGTTAACATTGAACAAGATTTGACAAAAAGGATTACACTACAGGTCAACAACCAAAAGGTCAAGTCAAGATATAGGGCAATGGTAAGAAAGAGAGACAAAATCTCTCAATAATGCTCATGGTTGAATGTAAGATTTTTGGAATAGATAACATGACACAGATTAGTTCACTTGCCCACTTGCATGAATGAACCCAGGATACCAGTTGGCTGAATGAGTAATAAACAAATAGGATAAAACAAGAGTGTAGAATGAAATGAAATGCTTTTTTGACATACTAAGATAGAAATGAACTTCTGTTACAATGCCTGGTAGGTAGTTCAAAAGCTCTGATAGAATGTGAAAGCGTCTTAGAAAGCATGTATGGCTTCCAGATAACTGCATGACGTCCTGCACATCTAGCTCATTTCTGTAGAATTGCAGGTCCCATTGTGTGTCTTGTCCCAGGTCCTCTAATATTCTAAAAATTATTTGTTAATATTCTGAGATAGAATTATAATTATTTGTTAATATTCTAAAAAATCACAAAATTAACATTAATCATGACACAAAGAGAAGAAGAGAATAAGGGGAGAGACAAATAGAGAGAGGAGAGTGGATGCCGATAGGGTTGGAGGGAGAGAGAGGAGAGAGGAAGAGAAAGAGAGGAAAGAGAAATATAGAGCAGCAACGGTGGCAGGTAGGGCCATAGAGAGGATGTGGTAATGACGGTGGTGGGGCAACAGGGTCGTAGTGACAATAGTGATGATCCTGACCCTCGAGAGGAAAGATAGAGAGATGGAGAGAATGTATGTGAGAGAGTGGATCACCGATGGCATGGCGGGGCACGACGATGCTAGGATAAAAATAGGGGATCAGAGGGACTGAGAAATAAGATAGGGAGAGAGAGTGAGAAAGAGATTTTATAAACGTGGGACCATATTGATCCCACTCTATAAAATCTCTAAGCTCTCAATTTTTTCTAAGTGTCGTTCGTCCGGGGTTGGCAACCCGAAAAGGTGAGAAATTAAAAAATAGTTCTTTCATCCAGCATTGTCAACCCGGACGAATCTGACTTAGGAATTTTACCAAAGTCAGACTCGTCTGAGGTTGGCAACCCTAGACGAGCGAAAAATTTTAAAAAAATTCATACACACACATATACTTGGATTCTTTAAGAAGAATTTGAGCATGAATCATTCTCACTCAAATTTAATGCTATGGTACTCAAATACAAGATCCAATCTATTGAAGTTGATCAACATTATTTAAAGTAACTAAAAGCCAAAAATAAAGTGTGAACACTTTTTACTTATCCATTAAGTGGGCACAAAATGAACGGCAAAAATAGTGAGTGAGTTAGTTTAACGATGTAGAATGTTTGAGACCTAACAAAAATTGGTATGTGAGAATTTTTAAATGTTTATATCATGGTCAAATAGTTGGATCGATAATTTGTATGTCTAAAGTTATAAATCTAAGTAATATGCTACTTTTAACCATCCATTTTATACCTACTTGATGCATGGACAAGAATACTACAAAACACTTAATTTTTGGTTTTAAGTTACTTTAAATAATATAGATCAACTTCAATAGAGTGACTCTTGTATTTGAATATCGTATCATTGAATTTGAGTGGGAAGGATTAATGCTCAAATCCTTCCGGAAGTAGTGTTTGCTCGGAAAAATAATTTGAGAATACGAGTCGTAAAATTTCCTTGACCAAAAGTTGTAATCAATGAAAGATTACAACAATTTCAAACAATTCTGATTACAAGAGAGAGAAGATATTCAAGCTCAAATCTTCTCTTTGTTTAAGCTGGGTTCTTGATGTAGCGGTAGAAAGTGAATCTTATTTTTCTTGACCGGGTGAACGTTAGTGTCTTCTGAGAATCTTCTCTTCGGACTATGGACGGAGTAGCAAAGCTCCTATCTAATGAAATCTCAAAGAGACTTGAGGCAAAAAGTTGTACTCAGCAAGTTGTTAGAAGAGTTGAACTCCTAAGTATTCCTCAGCTGCAAATTCTGATCCGAAATCCCTTGACCAAAAGTTCAACAAAAACTTCCGACCGATTCCAATTTTCCCAACCCCTCTTTAGTAGCAAACTAGCCTATTTATAGGGTTTCAGGGGTAAAACTGTCCCTGAAAACCCTCCATAATGGATGTTAACTCTTTCATTACGCGGGTGATAATTGTCCTGATAATGAGGGCAGTTACAACTGAGATGCAGGGCTCTTCCATGATTGAAACGAGGATTTCGAGCCTCGCGTGTTGGATGCCAACCCCGAACCTTGCTAGACGCGGATTCAGGCTCTGCATCTTGGCATTGTAGTGATGCTAGAACGCGGGCTTCGAATCTCGGGTTTTGACACTGCGGTGATGCTGGGAACGCGGTTTTCGGGCTTTGCATCTTGGCATTGTAGTGATGCTGGGATGCAAGCTTCGAGCCTCGCGTTTTGACACTGCGGTGACATTGAGATGCGAGTTTTAAGCTCTGTGTCTTAGCTTTGCAGTGACTCTGGGATGTGGACTTCGAGCTTCACGTTTTGACACTGCGGTGACATTGAGATGTGAGTTTTGAGCTCTGCATCTTAGCTTTGCAATGAAGCTAGACGCAGGCTTCGAGCCCCGCATTTTGACTTTGCACAAGTGGCTCTGATTAGCTTCACGTCTGGAGTATAGATTCTGCTCTCTGATGACTTGTCCTCAGTGATTTTTTGACAGTCTATAGAATCGCCTCCAAAGTTTTCAAAACTTAACGGTTGACCAGGATGGGTTCGAAATACTTTGAATTTTTCTTCTAGCAGCAAGCTCTCAAGACTGGACTGGCAATCTTCTGAGATATCTTAAGCCTGATCTTGTCTGGATTTTGGTCTTCGTGAGTATATTCTTAAACTCTCTGAAGCTACTAGAAGTGATCGCTGTAAGTGTCTAGATACGCAGCCCGGACCTTCTCGGTGCTCTGAGCTGGTGGTGGTGTACTGTTGAACCGGAGAGAATAGTCATCTGTTTGTGCTAGTGTACTGTTGAACTGATTGCAGAAGTAAACACTGGATGCAGGTTTTGTAAACACAGAGGTCATATTGCCTTGGAGACGCGGGCCTCGTAGCAACGCGAGTCTCATTCATGAATGTCAAAGTGGAGACGCAACTCTCACTTGGTCGAAGTAACACAGACTTCTCATTGTTGAAGAAATGCAGCTCTACTTCTTTGTCAAGATGCGAGGTCTTTGGAATGGAGATGTAGTCTCCACTTTGCTGAAGTAACGCAGACTTCAAGGTGAAGACGTGGTCCTTCTTTAGAGAGACGCGGACCAGTTAAACGCGAGACCCGTGTTTGAGGCACATTATCACACGTCGGTTGGAGCTTGAAGATATGCCATTCTCTTAGTATGCGAGGTCCGCATTTGAGGCACATTGCCACGCGTCAAGTAGAGCTAAAATAGACGTTGTTCTCTTAATACGCGAGGTCCGCATTTACGGTGCATTGCCACGCGTCAAGCGAAGATTGGGCTCAAGATATGTACTGCGTATCTCGGTAGATTACTGTGTTTATAAAAGATATCAGTCTTTCAAGAGTCATCATTAGACAATTTCGTCAAGAGCTTTCAGAACTCTTTAAGAAAAGCTCTGAGCTTCTTCTTCTTTCCTTCTTTTACAAAGAATTCTTGATTAAAATGGCCCCAAAAACAAAACCCGTGGCTTCATCCTCGAGCGCTACTGCTCCAGAGGTCCAAATGAGCAGCTCTTCCATGCAGGAGGCCCCCATTTCAGGTAAAGAACCATTTGAACTAGTTTTCGCCATTAAGGGACTTAAAGAGTTATCTTAACTCTTAAGTCTCTCTGAACCGCCAATGCGAGGCTCACTGTAACGCCCCGATCCTGCGGGTACGGAGACGTTACTGCAACGTATATACGCAGGTCAGAAATACCCTCATGTATATACGTTAAGCATCAGTACAGGCAAGAATCAGAGTACGGAAGCAAGTGGTGCATTATACATTCCAACACATGAGTACATTACAAAGTTATCACCAGAGATGATAAATATTACAAGAATATTACATCACTGATAGGCGCAATTGCGAGAATACAAAGAGATGTACAAGATGTGAACAGTATAAAAGGCACTCACGAGTTTACAAAAGGAAAACTCGAGAGGCGCACAGGGGGCCTGGAAGGATAGAGCTTCAGATGGTCTACTGGAGATCCACGCTTCAGCTGCGCCACTCTGATCAGCAACTGGGAGAATCCACACGCTCCAAGCTCCAAGACCTGGACATGAGGATCCAGGGGAGTCAGATAGAACTCCCCAGGCGAGTGGTGATACAAAAGCCAGATGGCGTGCTGAGATAAGTACAAGTGTATCGATAAAACCGAATCATAATCATGCATTGAAAACTGTGTCGTGAGCATAAGCATGTATAGGCAGTTAGATATATAACAAGTGATATCAAGCAGGAAGTACTCATGGTATGGTAAGATCGGAACATGAGACTGATGGAATGGAACACAAGGAATAAAGCAGGGTATGAGCAGCGAATATGATAATAATCATAAAATCAGAAATCCGATGTAAAACCCAATAGAAGTAAGCTCGGTAAAGCATACAACGGATCCATAGTTGGCATCTTTTATTATTATTATTATTACTCGTCTTACCCTGATGTCTAGATATGTGAACTAGCGTCCCAGCACACATATATCCACATTTGAGTAAAGCAAGGTTGTTATTGGAAACCAACGGGGGTATCAACGAACAATGTTTATAGTGGGTCCCGTGTATACCCGGGACCACGGCCCAGGATGTTCCGTTGCTTGGTGACGGAACCTACCGCAAGGCGATTCAGGAGGGTCTCATGGATGCCCTTATCAAGATGGTACCAGGAAGGAGGGAGCCAGCTCTCCCCTCGGTCCCCTGGAGGCCCACAGGTCAGACCGGAAGTTTTAGTTGCACAACATGCCTAATACCACTGTAAACACGAACCTATATTGATAGCCGCAAGTTTCCCCCAACCCAATGTAAGTTGTCCAGTTTCATGGTTTATTAGGTAGTTATCAAATTTACGGGAATAGCAGGTACCAAACATGATCAGGAATTCAGGAGTACCTGAGTACTATAGATTCAGGTCACCGTATATATAATACAGGATAACAAGTACAAGATTCAAGTCACTGCATGTAATGCAGGATAACAAGTACAGTATTCCCGTAAATGAGATAATCACAGGTCAAGTATATCATGCCGGGTGTCAAGGGATAGCATGACAAGATGGTGATATTAGACAGGTAACCAGTCATATCAAGAGATTGATATTAGTCCGGTGGCAAGTCATGTCATAACAAGGGGTCTTGCCAAGTAGTAGCATGTCTGGTGTCAGGTGATAACACATCAGTTGACAGGTGATACAAACAGGTGTTATATAGTAGCATGTAATTGACAGGTATGAAGTAATGGCATGCCAAGTGTTAACATATCAGGTAAATACGTGGCATGATGATAGAGTAGTAGCTGAGCACAACCAAGCGGAGCTGAGCAAGCTGGAGGCACAGATAGCAAACAGTATTTAACACTGGAGCGTCTGGCAAGGTTACCGGGACAACTCGACTTAAGGTGCGAGTAGAAAATCCGACAGCCTCTCGCCTAGACGAATTTAGTGGTAAAGTGCTGAGTGCTGATCATGATAACCAGGCGGAGCTGAAGAACCTGACGGTCCCAATCACTTCCCTTTCGAGATAGTGAGAGACCGGAGGCTGAAGGACAGAGAGACCTGACGATCCCAATCACTTCCTTTTGAGATCGTGAGAGACCAGAGGCTGAAGGACGGAAGTCAAGTACGCTCGGGGTTTAAGCGCACTCTCGGTGGCTATTAGCCATCCCAGGAATGGGCAGAAACCCAGAGTCCAACGACCACGAAGGGTCGGCCACGCATGGTATAAAACAGTAAAATACAACATAGGCATGGTATATGTACAAGAATTAAACTATCCTAATACAAGCATTCGTCACAAAGCAATACATGTCCAGTCATTGGCACTCGGCCATACACAAATACAGGGACTCAGCCCAATACATAATACATGAAAACATGGAATAAAATACATGTCGACCCAACAAAGCAGGGAAACCCAATGGTGGCGAGAGCGAGGACACTCGCCTAAATCTCCGGAAGAACCGAAAACTCTGAAATCCATGGAACTCGCGTACGCGCCATAAATATAATAAGTGAAGAGGAGAGAGAAAGAGTTAGAGAGAGAAAGAGAGAGGAAAACTAGAGAGAGAAGTATATGGAAGGAGAGAGTGCACATGGAGATGCGAGTTATGCGAGTGAGACGCGGGGGTCGCAGAAGCGGGAGTCGCGTCGCGGGAATAGTAGACGCGGGAATCGCGTCGCAAAGGTGCCACAAATGCGGGGTTCGAGACCCGCGTTCAAGTCAGGACACGAGAAGAACGCGGACACGGTCATGGGTTTCGTGTCACGTTAGCATGAGAAGAACACAGACGCGGGTATTAGCTCCGCGTCGTGCAAACATGAAAGGGACACAGACGCGGGCATGGACTCCGCGTTGCGTCGGTACAAGAATGCGAAGGCCGCGTTTAAACAGATGCCAAGAACGCGAAGATCCGCGTTAAGGCGTTGCCTGGACGTGGGGGTGAGATCCGCGTCAGCAATATACAGAGAGGAGGAGGGAGAGAGAAAGGGAAAGGTGCTTGATTTGGTGGTGGTGTTATTTGGTGGAGGAGTTGGATTTTGATGGAGTAATGAAAAAGAAGGTGAAGGAGGTGATGTTTGGAGGTTGAAATAGTGGAGATGGAGGTGGTGTTGTGATGGTGAAAGTGATGGTGGAAGTGAAGATGGTGGTGGAAAATAGTAGAGGTGATGGTGATGTTAGTTGTTGTCGTTGTAATCGTCACCGTAATGATTACCGGAATAATCGCGAACGATTACCGGAATAGTCATCGGAGATATTACCGACAAAGAAGAGCTCGGTCCCAATCCAAAGGAGGTGGCCAGCTCTTGATGTGGTGATGGGGTGGTGGTTTTGTGGAGTGTTTTGATGGTGGTGGTATTTTTGGAGAAGGTAAAGGAGAAGGTGAAGGCTTTGGTGGAGTTGTTGAAGTTGTGGTGCTTTAAATGGAGATGGAGGAGGAATAAGATGAAGGTTGGAAGTTGGAGAAGTTGTAGTAGTTGTTGTTGTGGTGGAGATGAAGGAGGAGTTGGTGGTGGTTAAGGTGTTGGTGAAGAGAAAAATGAAGTGGAAAGATGAAGGAAAGGTTTATATAGGAATTGGATTTGTGAAGGTAATGTAAAAAGTGTTTAGAGAGGGTTTTTTTTTGTAAAATGGAGGGGTTAGGTGGCTCTTTGGCCGGCCATGGTGATGGGAGAGGAGTTGGATATTTTAGAGAAGATATTTTTGGAGGAAAGGAGATATTTTTGGAGGAAGAATGTAGAAGATAATGGAAGAATGGAGAAGTTTGGAGAATTTGGTGGAAGGAAAAGGAAGGAAAGAAAAAGGAAAAAGGAAAAGAAAATGAAAAAAGGAAGATATTCTCTTGGAAGAAAAAGTGAAAATAATTAGAGTGGCGGATTCCCAGGATTCAGTTGCGGATGCGGAAAACTTTCGGAAAAATACCGAAATCGTCCGAAAATCAAGTATCTCGGAACGACCCGCAAAAATTCTCAAAAATCAAGAATATTATTTTAAGAATCATGGTGAAATCCATTTTAAGAAATTATTTATAGTTTTTAAATTAAAAATCCTGGAATCGGCCGCCAATATCGGCGACACCAAATCTGGCAGAAATCTGATAAATTCTGAAAATTCCAAAAAATATATTAAGATAGAAAATATTATTCTAAGAAAATATGGGAAAGCGGTTTCTCAAAATTGACTCCATTTGTAAATTAAAAATCTAGGAATCGGTCAGCGGTGCTGGTCGACACTGGTTTTGAAGATTTTCCATTTAATTCTGGAAAATTCCAGAAAATCATAGAAAATCTAAAATACTGGAAAATGATGTTTAAAACTGAAATCGGTCAAATCGGAATACCAGAAAGACCAAATTGAGTAATACACTAGGATCGGGTCCTGGTTCAGAGAAGAGCAGACTCTGAGTCCACGAATCCGGATCCAAGACAAAACGATCATATAAATAATTCATAATACAAAATAAATACAGGAAGTAAATCGAAAAATATGATCAGAAAATACGAATACGCAACTAGGTACGTATTCTGGGAGCGGGGTGTTACATTCCATCCACCTTACAAAAAATTGCGTCCTCGCAATTTCGATAAGGGATAAAATGAACACAAAGGGGACATGGGTGGAAATTATACCAATTAAGATATGAAGCACTATAGGTAGGGTTCTCAAGTTGACTAAACAGTAATCAGAATATAGACATCCTTTGCACTTCCGGCTGTATAAACCTTCGAACAATGCCGAATAATACTGACTGATAACACAGCTTTGCAATAGAATTCCCGTTGTACTGCATACTTAATGTCGCTCCAAGAATGGGCCAGAATACTGAAGATAAAGAAAACCCTGATAATACTGAGCATAAATAAAGAAGACCGATAATTGAGAATTCTGAATACCAGGCATCAATCACTCTGAAAGATATAGCCGAGAATGTAGAATATCCGTAGAGAATTCCGACAACTGACTTCTGAAAGATAACCCGATTAGGATCAATCCTGGGAATACCCGAGCACCATAGAGTCAGCCGAAGAGATCATATAATAGCTTTCTTCAGAACCAGCTACTACCTCTCTAGTCTACTCTTATCTTAAGTTTGTATAAGGCTTCGAAAAACCAAAACAGGGGAAAGATGGAAGGGATTAGGAATCAAAGGAAGGATGATCAAGAATAGATAACTCTGCACTTGTAGTTGGAGTGTATAACCAGGACTCATGCATTCTAGTTGCAAATTTCTTTACCATTAATTTGCCATCTGGACGTACTGAGGATGTGAGAACCTAGGCTCTGATACCATCCTGTAACGCCCCGATCCTGCGGGTACGGAGACGTTACTGCAACGTATATACGCAGGTCAGAAATACCCTCATGTATATACGCTAAGCATCAGTACAGGCAAGAATCAGAGTACGGAAGCAAGTGGTGCATTATACATTCCAACACATGAGTACATTACAAAGTTATCACCAGAGATGATAAATATTACAAGAATATTACATCACTGATAGGCGCAATTGCGAGAATACAAAGAGATGTACAAGAGTGAACAGTATAAAAGGCACTCACGAGTTTACAAAAGGAAAACTCGAGAGGCGCACAGGGGGCCTAGAAGGATAGAGCTTCAGATGGTCTACTGGAGATCCACGCTTCAGCTGCGCCACTCTGATCAGCAACTGGGAGAATCCACTCGCTCCAAGCTCCATGACCTGGACATGAGGATCCAGGGGAGTCAGATAGAACTCCCCAGGCGAGTGGTGATACAAAAGCCAGATGGCGTGCTGAGATAAGTACAAGTGTATCGATAAAACCAAATCATAATCATGCATTGAAAACCGTGTCGTGAGCATAAGCATGTATAGGCAGGTAGATATATAACAAGTGATATCAAGCAGGAAGTACTCATGGTATGGTAAGATAGGAACATGAGACTGATGGAATGGAACACAAGGAATAAAGCAGGGTATGAGCAGCGAATATGATAATAATCATAAAACCAGAAATCCGATGTAAAACCCAATAGAAGTAAGCTCGGTAAAGCATACAACGGATCCATAGTTGGCATCTTTTATTATTATTATTACTCGTCTTACCCTGATGTCTAGATATGTGAACTAGCGTCCCAGCACACATATATCCACATCTGAGTAAAGCAAGGTTGTTATTGGAAACCAACGGGGGTATCAACGAACAATGTTTACAGTGGGTCCCGTGCATACCCGGGACCACGGCCCAGGATGTTCGTTGCTTGGTGACGGAACCTACCGCAAGGCGATTCAGGAGGGTCTTATGGATGCCCTTATCAAGATGGTACCAGGAAGGAGGGAGCCAGCTCTCCCCTCGGTCTCCTGGAGGCCCACAGGTCAGACCGGAAGTTTTAGTTGCACAACATGCCTAATATCACTGTAAACACGAACCTATATTGATAGCCGCAAGTTTCCCCCGACCCAATGTAAGTTGTCCAATTTTATGGTTTATTAGGTAGTTATCAAATTTACGGGAATAGCAGGTACCAGACATGATCAGGAATTCAGGAGTACATGAGTACTATAGATTCAGGTCACTGTATATATAATACAGGATAACAAGTACAAGATTCAAGTCACTGCATGTAATGCAGGATAACAAGTATAGTATTCCCGTAAATGAGATAATCACAGGTCAAGTATATCATGCCTGGTGTCAAGGGATAGCATGACAAGATGGTGATATTAGACAGGTAACCAGTCATATCAAGAGATTGATATTAGTCCGGTGGCAAGTCATGTCATAACAAGGGGTCTTGCCAAGTAGTAGCATGTCTGGTGTCAGGTGATAACACATCAGTTGACAGGTGATACAAACAGGTGTTATATAGTAGCATGTAATTGACAGGTATGAAGTAATGGCATGCCAAGTGTTAACATATCAGGTAAATACGTGGCATGATGATAGAGTAGTAGCTGAGCCCAACCAAGCAGAGCTGAGCAAGCTGGAGGCACAGATAGCAAACAGTATTTAACACTGGAGCGTCTGGCAAGGTTACCGGGACAACTCGGCTTAAGGTGCGAGTAGAAAATCCGGCAGCCTCTCGCCTAGATGAATCTAGTGGTAAAGTGCTGAGTGCTGATCATGATAACCAGGCGGAACTGAAGAACCTGACGGTCCCAATCACTTCCCTTTCGAGATAGTGAGAGACCGGAGGCTGAAGGACGGAGAGACCTGACGATCCCAATCACTTCCCTTTCGAGATCGTGAGAGACCGGAGGCTGAAGGATGGAAGTCAAGTACGCTCGGGGTTTAAGCGCACTCTCGGTGGCTACTAGCCATCCCAGGAATGGGCAGAAACCCAGAGTCCAACGACCACGAAGGGTCGGCCACGCATGGTATAAAACAGTAAAATACAACATAGGCATGGTATATGTACAAGAATTAAACTACCCTAATACAAGCATTCGTCACAAAGCAATACATGTCCAGTCATTGGCACTCGCCATACACAAATACATGGACTCAGCCCAATACATAATACATGAAAACATGGAATAAAATACATGTCGACCCAACAAAGCAGGAAACCCAAATGGTGGCGAGAGCGAGGGCACTCGCCTAAATCTCCGGAAGAACCGAAAACTCTGAAATCCATGGAACTCGCGTACGCGCCATAAATATAATAAGTGAAGAGGAGAGAGAAAGAGTTAGAGAAAGAAAGAGAGAGGAAACTAGAGAGAGAAGTATATGGAAGGAGAGAGTGCACAGGGAGATGCGAGTTATGCGAGTGAGACGCGGGGGTCGCAGACGCGGGAGTCGCGTCGCGGGAATAGCATACGCGGGAATCGCGTCGCAAAGGTGCCACAAACGCGGGGTTCGAGACCTGCGTTCAAGTCAGGACACGAGAAGAACGCGGACGCGGTCATGGGTTCCGCGTCGCGTTAGCATGAGAAGAACACAGACGCAGGTATTAGCTCCGCGTCATGCAAACATGAAAGGACACAGACGCGGGCATGGACTCCGCGTTGCGTCGGTACAAAGAACGCGAAGGCCGCGTTTAAACACATGCCAAGAACGCGAAGATCCGCGTTAAGGCGTTGCCTGGACGTGGGGGTGAGATCCGCGTCAGCAATATACAGAGAGGAGGGAGAGAGAAAGGGAAAGGTGCTTGCTTTGGTGGTGGTGTTATTTGGTGGAGGAGTTGGATTTTGATGGAGTAATGAAAAAGAAGGTGAAGGAGGTGATGTTTGGAGGTTGAAGTAGTGGAGATGGAGGTGGTGTTATGATGGTGAAAGTGATGGTGGAAGTGAAGATGGTGGTGGAAAATAGTAGAGGTGATGGTGATGTTAGTTGTTGTCATTGTAATCGTCACCGTAATGATTACCGGAATAATCGCGAACGATTACCGGAATAGTCATCGGAGATATTACCGACGAAGAAGAGCTCGGCCCCAATCCAAAGGAGGTGGCCGGCTCTTGATGTGGTGATGGGGTGGTGTTTTTGAGGGTTTTGATGGTGGTGGTATTTTTGGAGAAGGTAAAGGAGAAGGTGAAGGCTTTGGTGGAGTTGTTGAAGTTGTGGTGCTTTAAATGGAGATGGAGGAGGAATAAGATGAAGGTTGGAAGTTGGAGAAGTTGTAGTAGTTGTTGTTGTGGTGGAGATGAAGGAGGAGTTGGTGGTGATTAAGGTGTTGGTGAAGAGAAAAATGAAGTGGAAAGATGAAGGAAAGGTTTATATAGGGATTGGATTTGTGAAGGTAATGTAAAAAGTGTTTAGAGAGGGGTTTTTTTGTAAAATGGAGGGGTTAGGTGGCTCTTTGGCCGGCCATGGTGATGGGAGAGGAGTTGGATATTTTGAGAAGATATTTTTGGAGGAAAGGAGATATTTTTGGAGGAAGAATGTAGAAGATAATGGAAGAATGGAGAAGTTTGGAGAATTTGGTGGAAGGAAAAGGAAGGAAAGAAAAGGAAAAAGGAAAAGAAAATGAAAAAAGGAAGATATTCTCTTGGAAGAAAAAGTGAAAATAATTAGAGTGGCGGATTCCCGGGATTCAGTTGCGGATGCGGAAAACTTTCGGAAAAATACCGAAATCGTCCGAAAATCAAGTATCTCGGAACAACCTGCAAAATTCTCAAAAATCAAGAATATTATTCTAAGAATCGTGGTGAAATCCATTTCAAGAAATTATTTATAGTTTTTAAATTAAAAATCCTGGAATCGGCCGCCAATATCGGTCGACACCAAATCTGGCAGAAATCTGATAAATTCTGAAAATTTCCAAAAATATATTAAGATAGAAAATATTATTCTAAGAAAATATGGGAAAGCGGTTTCTCAAAATTTGACTCCATTTGTAAATTAAAAATTCAGGAATCGGTCAGCGGTGCTGGTCGACACTGGTTTTGAAGATTTTCCATTTAATTCAAGAAAATTCCAGAAAATCATAGAAAATCTAAAATATTGGGAAATGATGTTTAAAACTAAAATCGGTCAAATCGGAATACCAGAAAGACCAAATTGAGTAATACACTAGGATTGGGTCCCTGGTTCAGAGAAGGGCAGACTCTGAGTCCACGAATCCGGATCCAAGACAAAACGATCATATATATAATTCGTAATACAAAATAAATACAGGAAGTAAATTGAAAAATACGATCAGAAAATATGAATACGCAACTAGGTACGTATTCTGGGAGCGGGGTGTTACACTCACGCCCGTGTTTTTGATATCCAGACGCGGCTCTTGTACTTGTAGGCAAGACGCGGATTTGACAACCTCCACGTCTTTACTTCATCAGCTTGAGTCTGTATCTGCTTGTTGAATGCGGGCTTCGTTGAGCCTCACGTTTGATCCCAACACTTAGAGAATTTTCCTAAGTGAGAGATTCAGATGCATATTTCATATGAGCCTCGCGTCTCTGAGGCTGGACACGGGCTTCACTAAGTCTCGCGTCTGAGTCCAACACTTAGAGAAATTTCTAAGTTGTGGAATTTAAAATGCAGGCTTCAAGTCTCGCGTTTTTGAGTTTAGACGCGGGTTTTGTTGATCTCCGCGTCTAGACTCAATCCTGCGTCTGAACTTCAAACACTTAGTCATTTTTCTTTTAGATTTCTGACTGTGTGTTATCCTCTTTGCGGTGCGATATTCCTTCAATCCTCTGTCCAAGAAGTGCCATTTTGGACACGTCGTTGGCGTTGATCCGAACCTTACGTTCGTGCTTCAGAGGATTGCTCCTATGACTATGGGTAGGTCAAAGGAGCGAAAGAATAGGATCAGCAATACCAGTATGCTGACCCTTTGGGAGATCATTTCTAATGGCCAGTTGGAGTCAGATTCCCTTGCTTTATTGAGGAAGCCTGACTTCTTCTTAGGTGACTCAATTGAAGAGGATGAGGCTGTCCTTTATAACGAGAACTACAAATGGCTCCGCCAAATCGGTGATAGAAGGTTCTTCCTCCCGAATATGGAAAGGATGTATCCTCTGGCCTATCTGCAACATAAGTCCGTGCGTCGAACAATGGACTGGGATTTGATCAGGCCATTCTCTGGAGTCTCCCTGGGCAAGATAGGTGACCATGAACCTACACCAACGGGCATGGAAGGGGTGTGCTAGGGTTGCAGCTGGCTTGGTCAGGGCTGATTACCCGACGGGAGAGACCCCCATGCTTGGAGCCACCTTCATCAAATAATTCTTAGACGTGGGGGTGACTTCCCTTCTGAATTTCGTGCCACCGACTGGGTCCATTCTACTGATAAGAGCTGGTGGTGCAGAATGGTGGGTTTGCTCTGACAGAATTTGGAGACCTTCTGCTACAGGTTAGGCTGTACGGGGCTATCAAGGCTGTTCAATACGGCATCCCGCAACGCACCCAACATTTTTACGCCATCCTGGAGCGTTATAATCCATAGACTTGTACATTCTTTACTCCCATCAGGAAAATGGGGCTCGCCCTTCATAAGATGTATGAAGTCTCGGGGCTGATGATTGGAGACACCCCTTATGAGGAGTACGTCTCGTCAACCGAGGAGCTGCATCTCTGAAGAAGAGCGATCCTCTAGTGTACGAGACGTATTGGGAAGTACTGTGCCACTTTCACATTTGCGGGCAAGTGACCGGATGGAGGAACAGGGGAATCAAGCAGATGTCATGGTAACTCATCTGTTTTCCGGGGTGAATAAGGCTACTCCGATGTCCTGGCTAGCTCCCAGCACTAATGAGAAATTTTTTGAAAGAATCAGTGCCTCTACCAGTTCTTACACCATCGAGTCCAATGAAGACACCTTTTAAACGAGATACAGTCTTTGAGAGCTTCCATCATCAAGCCATAATTTTGATGTCTGACCAGGCTCTGTTTGCGGGTTTCCTCATGCTATAGTTAAAGTGATGTGTGGTGCCTGGTTGGACGAGAAAGGTGTATTAAATGTAGTCGATGTATCCCTTTCTTATCTCCGCTATAGCATAAGGCTATACCGAGTCGATTCTCAGGGAGAGCTCGCGATGGAAGCTTTGACGAGTGGTAGTGAAGTTGTTAAACGAGAATTCTTCTATGCTAATAAAAATAATGAATCAAATGAAAAAGAAACTAAAGAAAAGGTGGTTATGTTCATGTGAAAAGTTGGAAAGAAATCAAGAGTGAGATTTGGTATTCACAAGAAAAGAAAAGGAAACTTAAAGAAGAAGCAAACCATGACTAGCTTACCTTACTACCTTACCAATACTTACTAAACTCCGTGATAGTGAACGCTTGCCTCATGTTGTCACTCCATCGGCGTGAATTCGTCTCGCGTGTTGATCTAATTACTTTCTCATTTGAAGAATGGGTGGTTTAACCCATCGGAGAAGAGAAGACCATCCAACTTGCAAGATGAAATAAAGCAATCACCCATGAGTTAGTGAAGATGGCAAGGCTAGTGGTTAGCTAGTACATGGTGAAAGAATTAGCTACAAGCCATTGCACAAGAAAAGCAAAGCATGAAATAAAAACAAAGCATGAAGTAAAATTGCAAGAAGTAAAGCAAGAAATAAAGAAAGCGATTAAACTAGAACCAAGCTCAAGTAGAGTTGAAGAGAATGGATCAATCCTTGCATTGCTTCAAGTTGTCACTCCTTGATTATACAAGCTCTCTCTCTCTTACAATCTCTCTCTTGCAAAGTATCTAGGGAAGAAGAGGAAGGAGAACTAAAACCTAAAGAAAACCTAAGAAAATACATGCAACTAATCTCTAATCTCCTCCTCTTGCTGTTCAGTCCCTGCTCGCAGGTCAGGTGCAGGTATTTATAGGCTGAGAGAGAAGCTTCGAGATCCCTTTCTGTTGGCGCAAAATCCGAGATCCAACGGCCCTGTAACTGCCGCCAGGCGCGCAAGGCGCGGCCCAACTGATTCTGTTATGCAACAGATTTCTGTTGTGGGTTGTTACGAGTTTGTTCAGCCACTTGGACCTTCTGGAATCTTCAATTGGCGCGCAGATCTCTCTGGATTCTGGATTAGATTTGGGTTTATCTTGATCTTTGAATAAATCACTTTAATTATTGCTAATTAAAGTGATTAATTGGCTTTCTCTTCATTAGAGTGTGTACCTGCAAATATATAGAGAAGATTAGTAAAAATCATGTATTTATTACAAAAATGCATGGGAATAATGAGGTAAAATATGCAATATTGGATCACAATCATACCCCCACACTTATTCTTTTGCTCGTCCCGAGCAAAACAAAGAAAAAGAAAAGAAAATCCTAACTACCAATTTTATTACACCACTTTCGCAGGTGACGCGATTGCACTGAGCATGTGCAACAAGCCTTTAAACCTCTAGGTTACCCTAGAGGAGGAGTGTTGTCTCCTGAGGGTTTTCAGCGGATTACACCCACAAAATCCATAAAGAAAAAAAAACAAATGTTAGTGTTTTGAAAACGCATTTTGAAAAGGGAAACAAGTTTACGAACTATTTTTGCAAAAATAAAGTGATCTTAGGTCATAAGTCCACCTATAATTATTCTTTCTTAAACTTAGTCTCTATGCAAGATCTTGTCTTCAATTAAGGTAAGAATTCAAAATTGGATTGAATACTTTATCTTTCATAAAACCTAGATAATATGCACACCGTGCTCGTGAAGATTTCTGGGATTTCAACTCCAACCATCAAGCCATTTATTTATCTATATATATATATATATATTTTTTTTTATTCTTCCTTAGTCTAGGCTTTCTAGTTTACCCTTGTAGCGAGCCTTTAACCGATGACTCCCAAACCAGACGGTCTTAGGGCACCAGATGAGAAAACATCCCTCGGGTTTAAGGTCTCGAGTAAAAAGGCCACATAACTAAGGGGGATTATTTATTTCCTTTACCACCGTTAGGCTTGAATAATCATGCTTCTTGAGGCACAATTATCCAGCTTAATAAGTGATATTTTATTTATATATATATATTTTTTTCTTTTTTTTATTTATATGGCATTTTTGGTCTTTGTTTCCATCCCAAGAATGTGTAAGTGTGAAGTGCATATTATCTAAGGCAAAAAATTCAAGATAAAAATATCTCACCAATTTTTCTTACTTAGCCTATAATCTCAAACAAGATCTATTATTTCAACTAGGTTTAAGATATCATAATTAAGGCTTTCTTAATTCCTAAGATACATCTTAATTTTCTTAAAAATAGATCAAAACTTTGTCTCTTATTTCAAAAAGTTTTTATTTTTATATTTTTTATTTTTTTATTTTTTTATTTTTTTAAAAATTTTTCTAAAAGAAAAAATAAAATGGAAGACCTAAAAATGAAAATCCTAAAAAATGAAAATCCTATAAAGAAAATAAAAAGTCCTATGTTAGTACATACCCCCCCATACCTATCTCATGCATTGTCCTCAATGTATGCAAGATAAAAATGATGCATGAAATAGGTAAGGTAAAAAGTCACTCCCTCCTCCTCTTTGGACCCTCGGTGGTACTGGGTCCTGCCGACTGTGTCCTCCTCAACCTCGCCTCAATGCCCTCTAACCTAGAGGATTGCTCCTCTAACCTGGATGATTGTTCCTCCATCTTCTTTCGCAGCCTCACTTGACCCCTAAAAATCTTCTTCATGCCCTTCCAGATGGAGGACATGAAGGCATGTGTATCACGTGGGGGGTCCTGCCTCCAAACTCAGGTTCATCTTCTGCATCAAAACTCTCCTCAGAGGAGGACTCTACCGGAACATCCTCGGGTTGGACAGTAGGTGTCCAGACCGCGTATAAACAACTATTATAAGCACTGGTAGGTCTCTCGGGTGCAACAAATACTCGGTCAAATGAATCAAATACATCAGCTTGTAGGAAAGTCCTACACAATCGTGTAATCAGGATGGGGTGAGAGTATTTGGCACCTCGTGTGCGTGAAGAGTTGGCGATAAGTGCATGGAAGATGACCTTATTCAAACAAACCGAGTGTTGACGTATCATTAAATCATGTATAATCTGCAACACTGGTCTGTTGAAAGAGGAGGTGTGGTCAAGCCCTAAAATGTTTCGTTGGATCCAACGTCCAACGCAGTGAATATTTCTAAATGTCGTACTGGCTTTGAGCCCACGATCCTGCTCAGTACACCGAGCCCCCATAATAGTCATATACTCAATCAACGGGAGAGGCTCGGTGTGGTGTGTGATGGTTGGAACAGAGGTGACTTCCTCAAGAAGAGGAAGCGTGACAAGTAGGTCTCCTATGGGCATGTGCACAGAAAATTGACATGTTTCTAGATCAATTGAGGCTTGGTCTATGTGTGTGTAAAACATCGTCACCAAATCGGGACAATAAAATGCGTCGGTCTCAGTGTTGTCATACACTAACGTGTACCAATTCCAAGCCCTAATTCTCTCTAAAAACACATGTCCATAACCATTTGCATTACTCAAAATCTGCCCAAAATCTTTCTCAATAAAAATAGATGGTGCCATACTATGAATTTAAGATCAAAGCAGTAAAAAGGAGAGATTTAGAATTCGAACCACCCCCGGAATTCGTGGGGGGAAGAAATTTGGTCTCTGCAGTGGGTTCAGGAAGCTCTGAATGAGGAGACAGCACCAGATCGACCGTAGGCTTGTGAAATCAATCGGAGTAGAGGCTGGCGGCGCTCAGGATGCTGCAGGAAAGCCGCAGATGCGCGGCTGGAGTCGCGGTTTTGCGGCAGATCGGAGAGATCTGATGAAGGGAAAAGTTGCCGAGGCGGCGCTTTTGATAGGAAGTTGGAGATCTGAGGAAATTTTCGCTTGTGAAGGAGAAGTGTAGGGTGGAGAGATATTTATAGGAGGGAAGAATTTAGAGGTTTCCACTTCTATCCCTAGGTCAAAAGGATTTTTACCACATTGGAAGTTGTAGCTTTGAAAAAGGGAAGTTTGACTCTTGGGAGTTTGGAATGACCTAGAAATTTGGAATTCTTGAAAGAAGGATTTTTAAGGAAACCTAGGAATTTAGAAAGATTTTGAATTTGGAAAGTGTAGAAACTCCTTTATGCATAAAATCCCTCCTTTATTTTTATTTCTTTTTTTTTATTATTTCTAAAAGAAGTGTAAAAGAAAGAAAATCTAAAAAAAATCTAAGTTAGTAAGGAAGGAGAAAAATTACCATAAGGTGGTGGTTCCGGCGGTGGTCTGATTGGTCCACGAAACATGGCCCAATCAACTTTACGTTGGGTTTTCAGGAACCCACCAGAAATCTCAAGAATATGACCCACTAAAAGATAAATCCATGAAAGATTTTTATTAAGTACATGACCCCAGCTAATTTCCAAATTTTTAAAATAATTTCTGAGTTAAATTCATCAACTACCTTGTCCCAGAATGGAATATGAAATGATAGAACGGTTGACTTGGACTCGGAAAGGAACACCGACTCAGGGAAGTGAATGAAGTCAAGTAAAGGTTCAGGAGTCGGAATGGATTCAGGAACTGGGTCCAAGTCAAGAAAATGAAGCTTAAATCCACATTCAGTTTCCCATGATGGAATGTGACTATCTAAGATTAGTGATTCAAGTTCAGGAGGGTTGGGAATCAAAACTGACTCTAAAATGTTACTCAAATTGGGTAACAAAATAGGAGTCATTAATGATTCAGGTATTTGAACTAAATCACAAACTTGAGGGTCAAAGTCACATTTCTCATTGAGTTCAATTCCACAAAATGGAGAACTTGCCAATTTGTCAATAGGATCTTCAAAAAGGTATAATTGGTCAAGTTCAACATGATCCTTAAAGATGGGTGATTCAACTTCATTGTGAATTGGGAAAGGATCCAATGTCGACTCCGGAAAAGATTGAAGTGAGGTAAAGATACCGGAGTCATTACTGAATCAGGAAAAAGAATTGAATCACTAAGTTGGGGTTCAAGATCACAGTCCTCATATAGTTCAATTCCAAAAAATTGTGAACTTGCCAATTTATCAATGGGACTTTCAAGAGTATGAAATTGGTCAAGTTCAATGTGATCATCATAAAAGATTGGTGATTCATTTCACAACAGATGGGTACTGGATCCAATTCTGACTTGGGAAATGAAGTGAAATCAGGTAAGGATATGGAAGTCATAATTGAATCAGGAAGTAGAGTTGAATCATCTGGTGAAAGTTCAGGATCATAATCATGTTCAAGTTCAATTTCAGGGAAAGGAAAACTTGCCAAAATGTCAATTGGATCTGAAGTTTGGACAAGTTTAGTTGTAAGAGATGAAAAACTTGCCAAAATGTTAATGTGATTTGACGTTTGGACAAGTTCAATTTTAGGAAATGAAAAACTTGCCAAAATGTCAATGAAATCTGAATTTTGGACAAGTTCAGGTGATTGTGCTGAAATTGAATCTGGATTTTCAAGACTACATGACTCTTTGGATTTAACAGAATGGCTAGTGACATTAGAAATAGGATGAGAATGAAGAGTTTGGATCATCAAATCTAAGTCACGATTTCTAGCATTTTGAGCATGAGTCATGTCTTCAAGCATCTTTTCATAATTGATGATTTCATTGTTTTGATGAAAAGATGAAGTGTTGTCTTGGAAGTGATGGTGAAATTGTGAGTCAAAAATGTGTGGTGATGGAAGAGTGGACTCACACAAGAAATCATTACTCATAAATGGTTGTTCATTATGAAGAGGTGGAACTGAGTAAGTCTCTTGAAAATACTGTGGAATTGGAGAGGCAAATGGTTCTGGAAGTGTCTGCTCAGCTCTCTGTAATTGGCTTCTAAACTCCTTAGTAACTCAGATTTTTCTTCAAATGGAGGTTCAGAAAAAGGAGTATATGAAGCGGAATCAGGAAATGAATACTGTGGACAAGGTGAATATGGTGGACAAGGAATTTGAGAATTTGACTCGGGGTACGTGAATCCCCAATTACTCGGTGAAGAGTTGAAATTATCTTGGAAATTATAGTTATCAGATGGGGGTATGGGTCATATTGATTCGGATAAGGCCAACCCGGTGTATTTGGTTGGTGCATATTATAAAACACCGGGTTGGAATTATCCGAATATGGAGATGGTGTGAAATATGGATTATTATTAGGATGGAAAGAATTGTAATTGTAAGCCATATCACACAATACAAACAAAAACAAACAAACAAAAGAAAAAAAAAAATTCTAACCTAAGTTAGTGTAGACTTAGGACCTAGACGACTCCTAACTGATAGACTGTCCATGGGAGGTTTAGTGTAGACTCTAACCACAAGCTAATCAGCCAGGGAAGGGTAAGGTTGGTGGGAGTTTTTCCGTCAGAGACGTTCCTTAATTAAGTAACCAGCAACCTTCGGGCTTTCGGCCCTCAACCCCTTTCCTAGACACTGATTTTTCAAGAGTTAAATTCTAACACTTTTCCCCCTTAGGATAATCTCCTAAATGAGTCCGAGATGTCCTAGGGCCAACGTCTATTTTTTTTTTAAATTAAGCTTGGGTTAGTGAGTGCTTGGGAAAATGGTTTTCGGGCTAAGGAAAGGGTAATGAACTCCCCACCTTATCTTATTTACGGGTTATGCCCTTAAAATTGATTTGTGCAAGTGTACAAGAGATATAACTAAGATTCACTCAAAGCATGAAAATCAAGCAAGAGATGATTCCTAGTCTATATGCAATGCGAAACGTACCTTGCCTCCAGCACTCTTCAACAGTAAAAGTAAAGAATTGAAAGACACGTGCCTAAAAATGCAAATGTCTAAACAATTTTTAACAATTTCAACCAATTTTTTACTGTTGATTAAATTAGCAGGTATATGGTGAAGAATACAGGAATTCAAGTATAGCAGCAGATGTATTTTGCAGAATCAGAGCCCCTGCAGAAAATTTGTAAGTAGTGATCTCAGTTCTGCCGCAGATCCGCGGCAAAAACCAGGATTCCGCGGCAAAACTGAGGGATCCTGGTCTCTGCTTTCGAGAGCAGAGACCCAGGTCCACTTATATGTATACTGCAATGCAAATTTTCCTGTTTTCTTCTCCTGTAACCTGCAACAGAGAAGAAGATTCGTTTAGTTCTTCACTTTAAAGAAAATCCGTTGCTCTCCCCGGCAACGGCGCCATTTTGGTTGGACGAGAAAGGTGTATTAAAATGTAGTCTATGTATCCCTTTCTTATCTCCGCTATAGCATAAGGCTATACCGAGTCGATTCTCAGGGAGAGCTCGCGATGGAAGCTTTGACGAGTGGTAGTGAAGTTGTTAAACGAGAATTCTTCTATGCTAATAAAAATAATGAATCAAATGAAAAAGAAACTAAAGAAAAGGTGGTTATGTTCATGGTGGAAAAGTTGGAAAAGAAATCAAGAGTGAGATTTGGTATTCACAAGAAAAGAAAAGGAAACTTAAAGAAGAAGCAAACCATGACTAGCTTACCTTACTACCTTACCAGTACTTACTAAACTCCGTGATAGTGAACGCTTGCCTCATGTTGTCACTCCATCGGCGTGGATTCGTCTCGCGTGTTGATCTAATTACTTTCTCATTTGAAGAATGGGTGGTTTAACCCATCGGAGAAGAGAAGACCATCCAACTTGCAAGATGAAATAAAGCAATCACCCATGAGTTAGTGAAGATGGCAAGGCTAGTGGTTAGCTAGTACATGGAGAAAGAATTAGCTACAAGCCATTGCACAAGAAAAGAAAAGCATGAAATAAAAACAAAGCATGAAGTAAAATTGCAAGAAGTAAAGCAAGAAATAAAGAAAGCGATTAAACTAGAACCAAGCTCAAGTAGAGTTGAAGAGAATGGATCAATCCTTGCATTGCTTCAAGTTGTCACTCCTTGATTGTACAAGCTCTCTCTCTCTTACAATCTCTCTCTTGCAAAGTATCTAGGGAAGAAGAGGAAGGAGAACTAAAACCTAAAGAAAACCTAAGAAAATACATGCAACTAATCTCTAATCTCCTCCTCTTGCTGTTCAGTCCCTGCTCGCAGGTCAGGTGCAGGTATTTATAGGCTGAGAGAGAAGCTTCGAGATCCCTTTCTGTTGGCGCAAAATCCGAGATCCAACGGCCCTGTAACTGCCGCCAGGGCGCGGCAAGGCGCGGCCCAACTGATTCTGTTATGCAACAGATTTCTGTTGTGGGTTGTTACGAGTTTGTTCAGCCACTTGGACCTTCTGGAATCTTCAATTGGCGCGCAGATCTCTCTGGATTCTGGATTAGATTTGGGTTTATCTTGATCTTTGAATAAATCACTTTAATTATTGCTAATTAAAGTGATTAATTGGCTTTCTCTTCATTAGAGTGTGTACCTGCAAATATATAGAGAAGATTAGTAAAAATCATGTATTTATTACAAAAATGCATGGGAATAATGAGGTAAAATATGCAATATTGGATCACAATCAGTGCCAACGCTACTGTATGAGGTGATTGTTGTCAACGTGGTGTATCCGTCAGTCCTGCTTGCCCATGGGAGTCCATCGCTCTCCTTCCAGCGATGGTGGCCTAGATCCAGAGTAGACTGCGTGTTCTGTCAAGTGGAAGCAATCGTGGAAGCAGAGGGCCACATAGTTACAGATTCCAATGGCCATCCTCGGGTTAGGGCTCCCAGTCCTAGGGTTGAGCTCCCATATACGTATCTGATGGCCTAATACGTTATGCACTGTCCCTCGCTGATGACAGTGGTGTCTGCCTCCGGAGGTTTCACACCTTACGTGCAGCGATTGGAGAATTCGGGCTGGCTACAATATTATATGTTCTATGCCCAGAAGATAATTCTGAACGGGAGCAACTACCAGTTGGACAAGTGCTTCCCTAAAATTCATGATGCGTCTTACGGGGACAAGTTTGCAGATCTTGTTGGCCCGGATAGCTTCACTTGGTTATCCTCTGGCGTCTTCTGGTGGCTAATAAACATCCGACATTGGTACTTGGTATTTCGGCAAGGGAACTCCTGCACATTGGAACCTTATATGCCTTGTCAGTTTGCTCGACAGTTTAGTTACGACCAGCTGTACGTTGGCAACCCTAATCCAAGCCTTCGCTTCAGTGGGAATCTCTTTGAAGGAGCCCGGGCCTGGTATTACAGTGTAGCAGGGGGACTGGAGCTATCTTTACCCTCTCTCATAAGACGCCCAACTCTAATGCCAGTTTTGGCTTTTGTTCGTGGTACTTCATGGCAAATCAGGTGCCCGGATTTGGAATAAACACTTCGTGTATCAAGGGCCTCAAATCACGTACAAGGCCAAGGTGGGATTCAATGGTTGCTGGATACGAGGGATGGCCAAGTACCAAGAGGCAGAGAAGGAGGCGGGGAGGGAGTACAGGAGAGAGGCCAGCCGAACAGCAATAGCAGCTTCGGAGCCAGAGTCTCGAGCAGAAGCAGCCGAGTAGCGACCCACTAGAAGGATTCGACAAGCTGTGTCCAAATGTCCTCATGCCTCCACTTTTCAGGGTAAGCCCAGCCCGAAGAAAACTAAAAAAGGATCTGAGGCTAAAGCTTCAGCCCGGATGCCTGAAATAATCCCTTCTGGTGCTGAGGAGCAGGAGGAAGAAGAAGAGGTAGCAACCCCCAACACTTTGTCCCCGAGGCTTGCGCAGTAGGAGTCCTGCGATCCTGGCGGAGGGAGAGCCTGCAAGCGAATCCACTATGACCGAAGGGGCTAAATGGCCTGAAGAAGTAGTAGAGATGGTTGAAGTTGAGATTCCAAGAGTTTCAACTCAGCCTGGAACTTCTTCGGCTCAAGAGAGAGGGGTGGAGGTGCAACAACTGGGGTTTCCTAGTATGTTGATGCCTACCTCTCGGGTTGTGGAGCCCAGCCCCATAACCGGGATTCTTGGTGGTAAAGTCCAGGTCACTGAGCCTTCTTGGAGTGTCATCTTCATCGTCCGAAGAGCATGAATATTATTCTGGCGAAGAAGTTGACTTTGGCGATGAACCCGCTCTTCTTGATACCAGCAAATTCTCGCATATTCCAGAGGTGTATGTCCCTGCGATGGTTCCGCTGTTAGGAGAGATTGCTAATACTGAGGGTATTTCTTCTGTCCTCCTTAACTATTTCTCCATCAAGTTGGGAAGATATTTAACTATTCATTTGAATTTCTTCTACAGGGGTGGCTACTGATAGTGAAGCTACAACTTCTTCTCACATTGAGGAGATGATTCAGGAGCTGGCCCAGCAAGAGGCCTTGAAGTTCTTGCTACCGGGATGCCTCGTGAGGGTGTAACCACCGAGATCGGGGAACCCTCATCCCCAAGTGGCTTGTCCAGAGACTTGTCATCTTTAGATCTTCAACTTGGTAAGAGAACGAAGATGTGCCATATGCTCTCGCTTTCATTGTTATTATTAATATTGATGTTATGGTTGCAGAGAGTACCGGGGTAGCTCAAGTAGAGGATCTTGTGGCGAGCATCAGCGCAGAGGGCAGTGCAGTTTAGGCTTCGACCGGTGAACCCAGTGTCGTGGAGTTTGTAGCTGTTCCTGTTGCAGTGGAGACTACCACAATAACAGTTCCGGAGGTGTTGGCCACGACCTCAGCATCAAAAGAGCCTGCTATTGGTGATGGGGAGATTTTACTCCTCGTTTTAAATTAATCGCAAGTGCACGGTCGTTCAATGTAGCACTTGAGGGTCAATCCACACGGACAGATCGTTCTTTTGGTTTCGACACTTCTAGATGAATTGGTCAAAAGATTTGTGAGTAGAATTTCTAAACTACGTGTCAATCTAAGAAAAATCAAGTCAAGCACGTAGGATCGAACCCCTAAACTAGAATCAAGTGGTCAATCTTAGACTCCATACTAGTCTGTTGTTACTCACCAAAATTTTTTACTTCTATTAGGCAAAGTAAGTCTGAACAGTAGATCTAAGAACAAGGTATAATCCAGTTACATGATCCATTAAAAGTAAATTAACTAAATTAAATAAATAAAATAAAGGCAACAAAACCCTAAGCATGGACCATTAACCCTCGATACATAGCCTGTAAAAAATCCAGTCATTCTATAAATTAATCTCCTAAAAGTTATCGGTCAAATGATGTGCAAATAGCCCTATATAGGAGATCCAACGGATGACCATAAGATAATCTAGCTTAGATTCATCTCCCTTAGATGTCGAGGAGCTTAGCTACTCATAGTTAAACTAACAATCAAATAAAGCATTAACAAATTTCTAATCTATTTGTTGCACCAATTCAAATATCTAAACTAAGATAACTAAATTAATTAAATTAATTCATTACAAAATAAATTAATTAAACATATTAAAATAATTAAGCAAACTAAACAATAATTTCTAATTACCTTCATGCCACAATTGCTTCTGTGGGTTCAAGTGGACCCCGTATACCCATATTTGGCCAAGGCATCATTTGGTTGCATAAATATCAATCAAAAACATAACTTTCTCCGCGCCCAATCTAGAAAAAAAATAAAAAATCTCAAATTTGCTCAAAATCAAGAAAGGAGGCGTCTTTCCAATAAGATTCAATCTGGGACATAAACTAGTGGCAAATTCAAATAGAGAAATTACAGAAAAATCATAGGGGGAAACTTATAATTGGGAAGATGATCATATAAGATACAAGCTCAGAATTATTTTACCAAACAGAGAATTATTTTATCTTCTTCCTTCAATGATTCCACAAAAAATAAAAATAAATAAATAAACGAAAACAAAAAAGAAAAAATGGCTCCAAACCTGGCCAAAGTCGGCCCTTCCTCCTCTGAAACCTAGGGTTCTAAAGATTTATAACATTTATACATGATATCCTCACCCATTTTTACAAAATCACTTCTCCTATTAATACCCCTTTCAATCCATACAATGGATAATGGGAGTGAAAATAACAAAAGAGAAATCAATCCGGCGTAACTCTTGCAATAAAATATTTGTAACATTATCTTTAGCTCCGTGGGTTCTCCAAACTTGCATTTCAGTCCAGTCCAAAAACAGAAATAGACTTTCTTTAACAATTTTGAGTTAACAAATGACTGAATTAGAAGAAGTCATCAACAGAAAAGTTGTAGCTCTCTGAATTCTCTTTCTGCAGACATCTTAAATGACTTCTTTCATGTCTTGTAACTAAAGTTATGACCAAAATATCATAACATATTTGAAAAGCAACTCTCAATCTTTTACAAATTGCGTGATTTTATTGCTGAAAGTAATCGGATTTCTCTTCTCTTTTCTTTACCTGTTTCCTGCAAAATTCAATCAAATATACCCGAGTAGCATTATTTATATATAAATAATAGATAAATAAGAGTATGAAAATGTGAGAAAATTATGCTCATCAAATACCCCCACACCTATCTTTTACTAGTCATCGCGCAAAACTAATAAAAAAGAAAAACTAAAAACAAATAAATAAAAAAATCAAATTACTCTAACTCACTTTTGTAGGAATCACAGTTGCACTTAGCACATGCAACAAACTGTTAAACCTCTAGGTTATCCTAGAGGACGAGTTTTGTCTCGTGAGGGTTTTTAGTAGATTACACCCACAAAATCCATAAAAGAATGAGATTAAGAAATAAATAAAAGTAAAATAAGGATAACTGAAAATCAAGAAAAGAAAAAATTTATTTTTTACTTAAGTTAACTAGCTAGCAAGATCATAAATTTTCATGAGTTTCATTTTCTAGATCAACTGCAACTCAAAAAATCATATTGTCTATAAAATAAAGTTTTAAACCCAAAATTTTACACCACCTGCCCTAAGTTTCAGTTCCTATGCACCCTGTGATCGTGATGTAGTTCTTAAGCTTGGAATATTTGACTCCAACTTTCATACTTATTTTAGTGATAACATTTTTTCTTTTTTTTCAACACTTCTTAACTATCTTTCGCGTAGATACCAGGCTTCCTTAGGCCAAGGCACCTAGCTAATTGATAATCAAAATTATTATATTTTTAAGGTGTCTTATCCTATTAAGCTTTTTCAGTTACCCATGTAGCGAGCTTTTGGGCCAATGCTCCCAAACCATTGGTCTTAGGGCAATAAGTGTAAAAACACTCATACGAACTTAATTACTCAAGCAACTGAGGCCACAAGACAAGACTTATTAATAATATTTCACTATATAAATTTTTTAGTATTTTTAGTATTTTTATTTTAAGTATTCTAATTGTAATCAATATCCCAAGCCTATGAACTAATAGTGTAACTACTATTGGGTACATAATCACTTAGATTAAGTTTAGATGGTATGTCCGTTTTAGATTCTAATCTTTATTTTAAGACTTTATGACTCTCTCATCTTGATTTCACCTTTAAAATCTACTCGTGGATACTAATTACTCACATACTAGCTAACCATTTGTAGAAAATTTTCAATTTTTTTTAAGATTCCTAAAAGAAAATAAAGAAAGAATTTTTTTATTTTTTTGAAGATTACTAAAAGAAAATAAAGATAAAGAAAGAAAAGAAAACAAAAAATCCTAAAAGCAAACCAAAAAGACTCCTAAAAGAAAGAAATATGTGAATCTCAATACCCCCACACCTAAACAGTGTCATGTTCTCATGCACACAAATAAATACATAGATAAAAAGAATCTATTATGTAATTTTGTACATCCAAAATATGCACACAATCATGATGATCATGCAATCAAAGCACATAAAAGATATAGAAATGTAAACAGTATGCTAGAATTAGAAATAGTGATAGTGAGCCAGAAAACCAAGTTGTCGAAGTAACAAAAATGCTCCCTGTGTGTGGTGGATGCCTCCTTGCTTATCCTGTATTACTTGTAATAAACTCGGCAAATAGGTTAAAGAAAGAGATAAAAAAAGACTCACTAAAAGTGACTCAACTAACTAAAAGAGAAATAAAAAGACTCAAAAACTAAAAGAAAAATAAAACAAATAAATACATATGTACAACTTTACATCTCCCCCACACCTAGATTTTTCTAGGTCTATTCCCTCGAGCCCGCTTCCCATTATTCCAATAGGATCTCTTCAAGGAACAAATTGGAGATGTTAATCTTTTTTTCATCTTTAATTTCATCCCTTCAACTTATTCATCACTTTCCTCCATCTCCTCTTTCTCTTCTTCTCATACTTTTTTCTCCTAAATTCAACATTATCACACAGCATAATTAGAGTGGCCATAATATGATTGCCTATGAATTTAAGCTCATTCTCAAACATCACCTCAATACTTAAATCAATAATTTTCTTTGGAGGCGTGTAACTAACCAAAACATCCCTAACTGATTCATCCAAACATACGGGTTTCTCTTCAAATAGGTTTTCAAATCTTTGATCAATTAGAGATTCTTGAATTATGTTTTCAAAAGTTTGATCATTAGTTGGCTCATCGAAAGTGAAGATACTCAAATTGTGTTTTCTTTTCTCTAAGGGAACTATAAACTTAAGATCCTTAACACATGTTTTCTCACCATTATGATCGCACTCTCCACTAAAAATTCATCAAGAAACAAAGGCTCATTCATATAGGCATCCTCGTAATTTTGATCAGTGTGCTCCATTTTCTCCATATGAGTGGATGAAATCTTCTGCTCCTCAAACACTTGTCTTTTCACAGAACTTAGAAAATTTATTCTCAAATTTCTCTTGAAGCAAAAGTTCATCAATGTCACATCATCTTAACTATAAGGTTTAACTTGCTTCACATGAGGTGTATGTATAGCCAAATAATTTCTAATCACTTCATCCAGACACTGAGAATCATTATCAAGTTTGTACACTTCATGCACATTCACAACTTCCTCAACATGCTTATCATCTTCAAGCTCTTCAATATGATTCACATGAAACGATGGAGTGGATTTGAAGGGCATCTCGATGGAAGGAGTAGACACATCAATATGATCATCGATTTGCTCGTCGGATCTCAAATTTTTAAACTTTTTCGCTTCATGAAATGAATGTGATCTAGAATTGAAGATTTTGGCCTAGAAATAGATTGTAAGGAATTCTTCGCCTGCCCATTATCTACCTCATTTGCTGTCCTATTTAGATGGGCCAAGTGTTGAACATTGTCTGATTGCAAAAAACAGAGATAAATTAAAGTGTTAAAAGGATGTTATTTGAATGTCGCTTAAATCTCTGCCTTTCACAATTTATCCTCAGTAGCAAGGGCTATGCGAGTCGAATCTACAGGGAGAAATGCGATAGAAACTTTTTAGTATCTCCTTAAGTACTAAACTGGTTAAGTATTCTTCTAAGAAAAAAACTCATTGTTAAGTGTTAAAATTATAAAGAAAAATATGAAATTTGGAGAGTAATCTAGGGTTTTAGAAAAGAGTTAAAGAAATATAACCTACTAATTATCTACCACCACTAACTTACTAACCTATGTAAGAATTTACTTCACTTTAGATCATAAAAGTTAGATCTTAGAGTTGCCTTCAATTCAAGAATGATACATAAGATAAAAAACTAAATCCTATTTGAAATAATCACTAACCATGACCTAACATTAAACTATCAAAGCCTTCTAAAGATTCAACATTAAACTATCAAAGCTATCTAAGTATAGAATAAGAATAACCATTTGAAAGTATTAACATATATGGATTTAACTAGTCATCATCATGTGCCTTCAAGAACTTTAACTAATCCAAGGGTTAAGCATGCATATGATCTAATCAGTTTGTTCTAACATAGAATTAGAAGTAGTGTGGAGAGATTAGTAAGTCATGAAAAAAGATTAGCTACTCATGACGAAAACTAAACAAAGCGTGATAGATGAGAAAACAAGTAAATAAAGTAAGTAAATAAAGATAAATTAGAAAGAAAAACCTTATTATTGATGCTGTCACCTTCAATTACAAAGAGCCTCCTTCTTTTTTACAAAGCTTGAATTAGAAGTAGAACTAGAACTAAAATTACAAAAGAAATTTGGAGAAGAGACTAAAAGAAAAATCTTAAGTTATGATCTCTGATGTGGAGATGCTTGATAATGAGAGATTTCAGCTATTTAAATAGGTCTTAAATCTAATCACAATAGGATACAAATTAGAAGGTTTTCTAATTCAATAGGGAATTCTGTCCTGCAGCAAGTCGGCATATTGTTTGCTGAATATGACTCTAATCATCGGATTTGAATATTTGTAGCCAAGGTTATGATCTGAATACTAAAGAATGTACAGTCTGAATCCGAGTCTGAATTGATTTTAAACTCTATTTAATTTGAATTATCCTCATTATTTCTTGTAGAATTAGCTTTATCCCATTCATCTTCTAGGACTTTATCTTCTGAATTTGAACTTGAATTTAGGAGATGAAGATTAATCCTTTCCTCCTTTGGATTTAATTTAATTTAAAATCCAACTTTAAATAGGAGTAGGGATAAAATGAAGCTTCTTGTATCTTTATCCTCTCATTTAATAACTACACTAAAAAAAGAGTTAATAGCATTAATTAATAAAAGAATGATCAAGGATATATGTATAAAAGTGATGATAAAAATGCAATTTTAGAGTACAATCACACCCCCACACTAATCTTTTGATCGTCCTCGAGCAAAACCAAATGTTAGAAACTAATTTAATCTAATCTAACTCACTTTCGTAGGAATCACGATTTATACTTAGCATGTGCAACAAGCCATTAAACCTCTAGGTTACCCTAGAGGATGAGTGTTGTCTCGTGAGGGTTTTCAGTGAATTACACTCACAAAATTCATAAAGAAAGAAAAACAAATGTTAGTATTTTTGAAATTCATTTTCAAAAGAGAAGAATATTTGAAATAATTTTTTTAATAAATCAAGTAATCTATAAGTATAGGATTATCAAATTATTCATTTTTATACTTAGTCTCGATGCAAAAAAGTTATTATCAATTTAGATTAGAATTAAAACTGAATTTCTCACTTAGTCTATTATTTTACTCTAAGTTATAATACAACTTTGTGACCGTGAATTTTTGACTCAGGATTCTTCAACTTCAACTCTTATGCCTTGTGTGTGTGTGTGTATATATATAACTTTTTTTTGTCGAAGTTCAAAGTATTACCACTTCGTTGCCCTTTAAGCACTTCTTTTTTCTTTTTTTTAATATGTATAACTCATCTAATTTTTTTTATGTAAGTATCAAGGCTTCTTGAGGCCCTAATATCTAACTAATTGATTATTAGATGTGTTAATACATATATGATATTTTTAAAATTTTTTTCAAACTTATCTAATTACCTTTCCCGTAAGTATGAAGGATTTCTTAGGCCAAAGTACCTAGCTAATCAATAATTAGATATGTTTATTTTGTATATATTTTTTCTAAGACACAAGAGTTTTGTTTTGTATCCCAAGTGTGTAAGTGTATAAAACATGCATATTTCATTTAGGTAAAAATATCAAGACTAAATTACTTTTTCAATTTTTCCTCCTAAACTTAAAAATCAAACAAATAATTTTATTTTGACCAAGTGTTAAGAAGTCCTAATTATGATTTTCTTATTCCTTAAAATTAACTTAATTACTTTAAAAATAAATCAAAGTATTATTTTCTTTTTCAAAAATTTTTAAAAGAAAAAAATAATTGTTAGTAGACCTATCTATGTTAGTATGTTAGTAAACCTTCTCTCACACCTATCTCATGCATTGTCCTCAATCCATGAAATAAAATATAAAAGTGGTATACCTATAGATCTATTTAGGTCTATTCCCTCTAACTCACATTCCATCATTCCAATGTGTCCTTTTTAGTGGTGAAATTAGAGAGGTCAATCTTTTTGTTATTTTAGCTCTCATCCTCTCTAACTTGTTCATCACTTTTCTCTTCCTCCTTCTCTTTTTTCTCCATCACTCTTTACAAATTCATCCTCGTTATCACACAATATTATTGGTGGAACATGAATATCTAAAAATATGAGCTCATCCTCATACATCTCCTAAAAACTTAAATTAACTATATCTTTTGGAGGTATGTAACTAACCAAGGCATCCCTAATCGAATCATTCAAACAGTTATGTTCATCCTCAAAAAGATTTTCAAAACTTTGATCAATTTGAGGTTCTTGATAATTGCACCCAATTATAAGATAAGATGTAAAAGATGATAGAGTAGGGTTGAGATAGTCATGATAATTTAGAAAAGAGGTTGATGGATGGAAAGATGATCTCGACCTATCAGCTGAATTGTACCCAAAAAAAATTTGGATAGGACATGGGGAATTTTTTATCATTTTTTATGAAAAATAAAGAAGAATAATTAACCAATTAGTAAATAAAAAAATACCGTTTCTCCCCGACAACGGCGCCAAAAATTGATTGCCAAAAACAGAGATAAATTAAAGTGTTAAAAGGATGTTATTTGAATGTCACTTAAATCTCTGCCTTTCATAATTTATCCACAGTAGCAAGGGCTATGCGGGTCTAATCTACAGAGAGGAATACGATAGTAGCTTTTCAGTATCTCCTTAAACACTAAACTGATTAAGTATTCTTCTAAGAAAAAGAACTCATTGTTAAGTGTTAAAAATATAAAGAAGAATATGAAATTTGGAGAGTAATCTAGGATTTTAGAAAAGAGTTAAAGAAATATGACCTACTAATCATGTACCACTACTAACTTACTGACCTACGTAAGAATTTACTTCACTTTAGATCATAAAAGTTAGATCTTAGAGTTGCCTTCAATTCAAGAAAGATACATAAGATAAAAACTAAATCCTATTTGAAATAATCACTAATCATGACCTAACATTAAACTATCAAAGCCTTCTAAGTATAGAATAAGAAGAATAACTAAGATTTAATATTAAACTATCAAAACTATCTAAGTATAGAATAAGAAAAACCATTGGAAAGTATTAACATATATGGATTTAACTAGTCATCATCATGTGCCTTCAAGAACTTTAACTAATCCAAAGGTTAAGCATGCATATGATCTAATCAGTTTATTCTAACATAGAATTAGAAGTAGTAGTGGAGAGATTAGTAAGTCATGAAAAAAGATTAGCTACTAATGACGAAAACTAAAGAAAGCATGGTAGATGAGAAAAAAAGAAAATAAAGTAAGTAAATAAAGATAAATTAGAAAGAAAAACCTTGTTATTGATGCTGTCACCTTCAATTACAATGAGCCTCCTTCTTTACAAAGCTTGAATTAGAAGTAGAACTAGAACTAAAAATTATAAAAGAAATCTGGAGAAGAGACTAAAAGAAAAATCCTAAGTTATGATCTCTGATCTGGAGATGCTTGATAATGAGAGATTTCAGCTATTTAAATAGGTCTCAAATCTAATCACAATAGGATACAAATTAGAAGGTTTCCTAATTCAATAGGGAATTCAGTCCTGCAGCAAGTCAGCGTGTTGTTTGCTGAATATGACTCATCAGACGGCTGAATTTGACAGAGTAATAACCAGAAGAATTGTAGTACTTCAAGTTTTCTTTCTGTAGCATATTGAATCATCGAATTTGAATATCTGTAGCAAAGGTTATGTTCTAAATACTAAAGAGTGTATAGTCTGAATCTGAGTCTGAATTGATTTTGAACTCCATTTAATTTGAATTATCCTCCTTATTCCTTGTAGAATTAGCTTTATCCCATTCATCTTCTAGGACTTTATCTTCTAAAATTGAACTTGAATTTAAGAGATAAAGATTAATCCTTTCCTCCTTTAGATTCAATTTAATTTAAAATCCAACTTTAGATAGGATTAGGGATAAAATGAAGCTTCTTGTATCTTTATCCTCTCATTTAAATAATTACACACCATAATTAAAATAAGGGTTAATACATTAATTAATAAAGAATGATCAAGGATATATGTATAAAAGTAATGATAAAAATGCAATTTGGAGTACAATCATTGTCACAAAGTTTTTCTAGAGAAAGTTGCCTTAAGTTTTCAAAAGGCTCCTCAAATGTTGGTTGCTTGTCCTCATGATTGTTATTGAAATCAACTTGTGGAAGTTAATGAAATTCTTGAACTTAATCTGGACTTGGGGTTGAAATATGTTGACTGAGATGAGTCATTATCTTATCCGTGCACAAGCCTCAATAAGCTGCTGATTGGTTTCAACCATAGTTTGCTGTATGGATTCAAAACTTTCCTCTAATGTGCTCATCAGTTTCTCATGATCATTATTAAATCCCCAAGATGGAGGTGATGGTTCAGTGTAGGACCCATTAGATTGAGAATTTATATATGATTAGTCCCATACAGAATCAAAATAATTCCAACAACCCGAATTCAAATTTGATGGATAGGATTCGCTCGTAGGTCCTTGAAATGTGTGTAGTTGATTTTTACCTAGTTCTAACGAATACCCTACTAAAGGACATTGTTCTGATGGATGATTTGAATCCTTACAGTGATGGTAACTTATGTGATAGTATGAAGAAAATGAGTAGTTCGTAGGATGAATATACTCATTAAAGTCTGAAAGAGAGGTTAGTGGATGGAAAGGAGGGTCTGGCCTATAAAATGGAATATAACTAAATGAATTTGGATAGGCCATGGGAAAGGATTTTTTTGAATTTTTTTTGAATTTTTGAATTTTTTAAAAAAGTGTCAAAACTAAAGATAGAACACTGTGTCCCCGGCAACGGCGCCAAAAACATGATGGGGAGATTTTACTTCTCGTTTTAAATTAACCGCAAGTGCATGGTTGATTGGAGTTCATTTTGCATCATTTTATATCACCTTACTATGCTTTATGTTAATAAAAATAGGATTTTTATTGCTTTTCTCTCTTATTTTTCAGGTCCATTCTTTAATGGAGAAGATGACCCAAATCTTGAAATTTTTAAGGAATTAAAGGTGTTTTTAGGAGCCCACAACAAGAAAGCCCAATTTTGGAATGATTCAAGGCATATTCCCCAACTTCTAGAAGCTCCAGCTGGGCACTTGTAGCGTAGCTGGCGCAACGGCCAAAATGCTGCCGCGGAAACGCAGCCCTGGCCGCGGATCCGCGACACATCCTTGGCCGTTGATCAAGCGATTGATCCTACAGCTGTTATGGGATATGATCTTCTCCTGAAGCCTATAAAAGGATCCCCAGGGCCTCTGTAAAATGAGAGGAGAGAATAGCATTTTGTTTTGGCAAATAGTTAGGATTTCTTTAAGTTCTCTCTAGTCTTCTTGTGTAATTTTCATTTTCTCCTTCTAAATCCAGAAAAGAGAGAGTGAGGGTGAGAGAGATCTCCATAATTGAAGAAGTGATAACTCAATACAAAGGCTCAAGCTTTCCTTCCTAAAATCTTTCTTACTTTATTGCATTTACTTTACAAGTTCTTTACTTTCTTGCACTTATTTTCTACCATGTCTTCTTGCTTGCTTTTCTTTTCTATGGCTAACTAATCCACTGACATGACTAACTAACTTCTAACACTACTAATTACTAACTTTTCGGTGATTTCTAACTCATATGAATCATTGGATGTTTTTATTTTTAGTCTTTTAACAAGTCTTTTTATTCCCAATGAAGATGAGTAGTATTTCAATTCTTAGTGAATGCTTTGTATCACCTCTATATGATTCATGTGTGCCTCATTTAGAGCCTTGTCTCTTGAAGAAGTGCCTTGATGGAACATGAAGATGGATCACTTATGTATGCTAACACCTATTGTACAAGTTTCTTATTTCATGCTAGCTTATTATAGCTTTGATGGACTAATGAATCTTACATTCTTTCTTAGCATACCTAAGTGTGAATACTTATGTTCCATTATTGAGAATCTATTGGGAGCCGATGATTCAAGAAGGCCACATAGCCAAGCCTAGATGAGAACACATCCTCAATTTGGGACAACATATTGATTTGACAAAGCAAGATGTACTATTGCCAATGAATCTACATGAGGCATGAATCACCCAATGAGATTAGTAAGTTAGTAGCGTAGAATGTTAGTTAGTCATGACTTTCTCTCTATCGAATTTTAAAACTCTTTTCTAAAACTTTCTCATTTTTTAACATCACCGTTTTTCATTCCGTTTTCCTCGCTTTCATTTTCCGTTTCTTAAAAACTCTACAAGATTCTTCACTCTCTTTCTACTTTGTTTTGTTTTTCAATTTTTGAACAAAGAAGAACCTTCGTTTTTCTTCTTAAAACTTCAACATAAAAACTGTGAACGCTTCCATCACTAGCCCTCCTTGCGGATACGACTCATTATAGCTTATACTACGAACGGTGATTCGAAAGAGTAAAGTAAATTTTCATACATATTCAGAGTTTGGTCATCAACATAAGGACATAAACGGTTTACTCTGAACTCTTACTTAATTCAATTCCTCATTTCGAACAAATTTTTGGCGCCGTTGTCGTGGACGGTGCCGATTTTTATTGAGTTTTTAGAACTAAAACGAAATTTTCTTCTCTGTTGCAGGTTATAGGTTGAGGAAATAGGAAATCAAGACTTGCAGTAACATATAAGTAGTCTTAGGCCTCTGCTCTAGAAAGCAGAGACCAAGTACCCTCTGAATTGCCGTGTTTTCTCGGCTCTGGCCGTGGATCTGATGCAAGGAGGAGTTCACTACTCACAATTTTCTTTGCAGGGCTGAATTGCTGCAAATTTATTTCTTGTATGCTATCACCAGGAGCCTGCTAATAAACCAATAGTAAAACATTTGTTGAAAAGTAAAAATTGATTAGACGTTTGCATTCTAGGCATGTGTCTTTTCAATTCATTTACTTTACTATTGAAGAGTGCTGGAGCAGTTACGTTCGCATAGCATATAGAATAGGACTCATCTCTTGGTTGATTTAAATCGCTTTGAGTGACTTGTTTGCATATACTGTACACTTGCACAAATTGATTTTAAGGGCACCACTCCAATAACAAGATAAGGTGGGGATTTAATCACCCTTCCTTTGCCCAAAAATAACATTCTAAGCACTCACAATCCCAAGCGTTTAAATAAAAATTGATAGATGTTGGCCCCCTGGGACATCCAGACTCGATAAGAGATTAGCCGTGGTTGGAAATTATTTTTGATTCATACTCTAATCAAATCAGTGTCTAAGGTTTGGGATTAAGAGGTTAAGCCTCGAAGATACTATGGTTTGGCGTAATTAAGGCCCGTCGCTTACGCACGGATACCTCCCACTGTATTTTGCCCTACCTAGCTGATTAGTTGTGGTCTGATTTGAGCAACAACCTTTTTCGGTTTATCGACCAGTTAGGAGTCGTCTAGGTCGGGATCCTAGATAGCTTGTGATTGTTTTTCTTTATTTTTGTTTGTTATTTTCTCTTTTTCGCTTGTTTGTTGGGTGAACGTTGTCTGTGATTGTGCATGCAAGAGTGGTACTGGGATCCTATTTCATCAAAACTTGTTAGGAATACTACACTTGCACAAACACCACTTCCTGATAAAATCCCAATCATTGCGAACCATACTTCTCTCCAAGACAAGTTCTACCAAATTCGCACTTCACTTCCTTCCAGCATTCTTCTACCTGAGGTAAATGGAAGAAATTTTGAGCTAAAATCTCAGTTCATAAATACACTCTCTAGGTTCATGGCCTAGAATCCGAGGACGCGTATTTCTTCATTCGTGAGTTTGAAGAAGTATATTTGATGATGAAAATACCCCAACTGGGGGAAGACGCTGTTAGATTGAGGTTCATTTCCTTCGCGCTTAAGGGCATAGCCAAGAAGTGGCTATATAATCTGCCTGCTAGTTCTATCTCATCATGGGACAATTTTGCCAAGGTCTTTCTTAAGAAGTTCAATCTCATTCATAAAACGACCCTCATCAGAAAAAACATAATGCAGTTTATGTAGGAAACAAATGAACCATTCTGGAAGTATTTTGAACAGTTTAAGGATTTACTAGCCCAATGTCCTCATCACGGAATAGAGAAGTGGCGGTAGTGTCAAATTCTCTATGACAAACTAGACTACCAAACTAAGACGCTCCTTGAGACTATGTGTCAAGGGGAATTTTTAAAAAAAATTTGAGAACCAGGGTTGGGACCTATTTGAAGCTTTAGCAGAAAAAATCATTCAGTGGGAGTCTTGCCCCGAGAAAACTAACCCCACTACTTTCAGAATTGGTATGCATTCAATTGAATCCTCTATAGCTGCCGAGGCAAAAATAACACAATTGATGAAGAGGCTAGAACTACTCGAGGCTAGGGAACCCAATTCAGTGAATTAAGACAACCCAACACCAGTGATCAATCCGGGTTGTACCTACTGCCATGCTTTCAACCACCTATTTGAGGGGTGTCCTATTTACCAAGCTCAAATGTATCCTGAAAACATGAATGCAGCATATGCCATACCCAACTACAATCCATACTCCAAAACATACAACCCGGGATGGAGGAACCATCCAAATTTCTCATGGAGTCAGTCTAGTCCTGAGTAACCAAGGTAACAATTTCCACACCAATACTCTTCTCAGTCTCATCAACCTAGTTTCCACCAGAGTCAACCGAATTTTCAATCCAATTACCAACATAATTCCAGCCCACGTACCAGCAACAACAACCACAGAATCATCCAGATAAAAAAAAATGTCAGTTTTGGAAAGAATGGTTGAAACCTTGTCCAAAACCCATGCCTCAATGATGAACAACTACCACCAAGCTATCAATAGGTTAGAGGTTCAAATAGGTCAACTGGCTAACTCATTAAATGAAAGACAAAAGGGAACACTACCTAGTCAGTCATTGCCTAATCCTAAGAACCCCTTTCCCATTCATGAAGCCGAAGACATAGGTCCCAAACAATACAAGACTATTCATATCTTGAGATTCGAAAAACAAATTAACAATCAGGTTTCTAGTCATCCTGTTCCCAATAAATCAGTGTTAAATTCTTCTGTGACTGTACCACAAACTCAAAATGACCCATCTTCAAGTTCGCAATCATCAACCTCCAAGTCCAATGACGAAAGCAAAATAGATGAGCAACCTTACAAGCCTATTGTGACATTCCCTAATAGGCTTGCAAATAACAAAACTAATGCTCAAATGGAGAAGATTAGAAAAATGTTCAATCAGGTTCAGATCAATATGCCCCTTCTTGATGCCATACAACAAGTCCCTTCATATGCAAAATATTTAAAAGATTTATGCACCAAGAAAAGAAAAACAAATGTCCTAAAGAAGGTCTTCCTTGCAGCAAACATAAATGAGTTGCTAACCGGGCCCATTCCTGTTAAATACAAAGATCTCGGGAGTCTAACCATTTCATGTATCATCGGACAGACCACAATATGATCTAGGAGCCAACATAAATCTGCTTCCCTTTCTGTGTATCAGCAATTCGGGTTGGGCGATCTCCGTCCAATCAAAGTTACTACACAATTGGCTGACTGATCTGTAAAGATTCCCAAGGGGGAGATTACAGATGTTCTCATACGGGTCGGGGAATTCATTTACCCCGTGGATTTCATCATTTTGGAGATAACCCGTGCACAATCTGAAAGCGCAGACCCCTGTCATTCTAGGACGACCCTTTCTAGCCAACGCAAATGCAATCATAAACTATAGGAACGGGTCGATGCGTCTGACTTTTGGTGATATGACGAAAGAGGTAAATATTTTCCACCTGGGAAAATAACCTCGAAACTTGGATGATCAGTCGTTTGAAGTGAACTTAACTGAAGGATTAACAAGTGAACATGACAAGGAGATTGAATATGAGTCTGACAGAGAATTCGAATTGGAGTCTGATGACTTCAATCTTGACTAAATCATTGAATCCACAGTGGAGTGGGCAACAAACGCAACCCCTATCCTTCTCCTACAAGAAGAACAACCATTGATGGATCACGTCCCCTCTTCCGAGCTTAAAGTTCTTCCTAGTCATCTCAAGTACCAGTACTTGGGTGAAAAGGAAGCTTTCCCCGTGATAATAGCGTCTCATCTTACAGAACAACAAGAAGTGGATCTTCTTGCGGTGTTGAGAGAAAATCGAGAGGCCATTGGTTGGACGATGGCTGATATAAAGGGGATCAGTCAATCCATTATACAACACCGGATTCACTTAACGGAAAATGCAAAGTCAAAACGCGACCCACAGTATCGACTAAACCCAATCATGCAAGAGGCTGTCTGCACTGAAATTGTGAAGTTACTAGACAATGGGATTATTTATCCCATATCTGATAGCCAATGGGTTAGTCCAGTCCACATTGTGCCAAAGAAGGCAGGCTTTACTGTGGTGGAAAATGACAAGAAGGAATTAGTACAAACTAATCTTCCAATGAAGATTCGAGTCTGTATTGATTACCAAAAATTGAATACTACCACATGTAAAGACCACTTCCCTCTTCTATTCATAGATCAGATGCTCGAGAGACTAGCTGGACATGAATATTATTGTTTTCTGGATGGATATTCATGATACAATCAAATCCCTATCGCTCCCGAGGATCATGACAAGACTACTTTCACCTGTCCCTTTGGAACATTTGCATACCAAAAAATGCCCTTCGACCTATGCAATGCTCCCGAACGTTCCAACGTTGCATGCTTAGTCACTTTTCTGACATGGTGGAAAGATTTTTGGAAATTTTCATGGATGATTTCTCTATATACGGCGATTCCTTTAACCAGTGCCTACATCATCTGAAATTGGTTTTACAATGATGCATGGAGAAAAACTTGACATTGAACTAGGAGAAGTGTCATTTTATCGTCAAGTAAGGAATTGTCCTGGGGCACGAAATTTCAAACAGAGGAATTGAGGTTGATAGATCAAAAGTGAAAGTGATAGCAAAGCTCCCAGAGCCAAAATGCCTAAAAGACATTCGATCATTTCTAGGGCACGCTGGCTTCTATAGAAGATTTATTAAAGAGCTTAGCAAAATTGCTAGACCTTTAACTAATCTCTTAGGAAAAGATGTGCCCTTCAATTTTGATGAAGAATGTCTACAAGCATGGGAGGAGCTAAAGCAAAGACTTGTCTCGGCGCTAATATTCTCAGTGTCTGATTGGACTAGACCCTTCGAAATCATGTGTGATGCCTCCGATTATGCCATAGGCGTTGTTCTAGGACAGTGTATTGATAACAGGCAACACGTGATTTACTATGCTTGTAGGACGCTCAGCGAGGCCTAGCTAAATTACACAACGACTGAAAAGGAATTTTTAGCAGTTGTGTTTGCGTTGGAGAAATTTTCGTCAGTACCTACTAGGATCTAGGATAACGATTTTCACCGATCACTCCGCCCTCAGATACCTAATGCAAAAGAAGGATGCAAAGTTAGGCTAATTCGATGGATACTTCTTTTGCAAGAGTTTGACTTAGAAATAAAGATAAAAAGGGCGTTGAAAATGTCGTGGCAGATCACCTTTCGAGAATTCCCAATGCGCAGACTGAGACAATACCTATCAATGAAGACTTTCCTGATGAACACATCTTCACGATGTGTAAAGAGCCTTGGTATGCCGATATTGCAAACTACCTTGCAATTGAGCGAACACCTTCAAATTGGTCAGGTCAGGATAAGCACCGCTTTATGACACAAATGCTGTGTTTCTTTTGGGATGAACCGTATTTATTCAAATATTGCCCTGACCAGATAATTAGAAGGTGTCTTCCTTAGGATGAACATTAGAGCGTTTTGACATTTTGTCACGAGTTAGTTTGTGGTGGACACTTTGGTCCACGAAAGACAGCCGAGAAAGTCCTTCAGAGTGGTTTCTACTGGCCCACTCTCTTCAAGGATGCCCATACTTTTTGTAAACTCTGTGCCAAATGTCAATTGACAGGTCGAATCACACGCAGAGACATGATGCCCCTTACACCAATCTTGGAAGCAGAGATTTTTGATTTGTGGGGCATAGATTTCATGGGACCCTTTGCTATGTCTTACGACAACCAATTCATTTTGGTAGTTGTAGACTATGTTTCAAAGTGAGATGAAGCTGTTCCAACTAGAATAAATGACAACAGGTTGTCATCAAATTCTTAAGAGAAAATATCATTTCGCACTTCGGAGCCACCCGTGCGATAATTAGTGACAACGGGAGTCATTTCTGCAACCGAGCTTTTGAAGCCCTAATGCAAAAATACTCTATTTCTCATAAATTATCCATGGCTTATCACCATCAGATGAACGGGCAAGTGGAAGCTACTAATAGACAAATAAACTGATATTGGAGAAAACTGTAGGATAAAACCGTAAGGACTAGTCCGTCAAACCCGTCGATGCCTTATGGGCATATCAGACCGCCTACAAGACTATGCTCAGTATATCTCCATATCGAGTTATATTTGAGAAGCCCTACCATTTGCCTGTGGAGCTAGAGCACCGTGCGATGTGGGCGATCAAATAGTTAAACTTTGACTTAAAGAAAACCGATAACTTGAGGAAGTTGCAGATTTCTGAGCTGGAAGAGTTAAGAAATGATGCATACGATAATGCTCGGATCTCTAAACACAGAATTAAACTCTTCCATGACAAATCCATTCATAGGAAGAATTTTATCACCGGACAAAAAGTTCTGTTGTACAACTTTAGACTCCACATTTTTCCTAGTAAGCTGAAAACCAGGTGATCAGGACAAAAATTGTACAAACAGTCTCCCCTCATGTGCTATTGAGATTTCAGATTCAAAGAGTAGCAACATATTCAAAGTCAATGGCCAACGACTTAAGCCATTCTACACCACAGAGTCAGAGTCACACGATATTTTTGAACTGAGTCTTTGTGACCCAGTCTACATGTGACTAAATCCTTCTACACTCTCCCCCAGTGTTTCTTGTAAGTCTTTTTGGGACCTACCTTGTAAAATAAAACAAAACAAAAAAAATTTAAAAAATAAAACTAAAAGTAAAAAAAAAATAATAATAATAAATAATAAAACAATAAAAATAAGAAAATAAACAAAATATAAAAAATAATGGACCCAAGTGCTAAATAGCACCTAGGTTTTCTTCCCTTTATATACTCATTTTTCCCTTCTAATAACCAGGAATTTACCCTAGAGTTGAAATTTTAAAATTTTACCTAGGGCAAATATGGAAATCTACCCTTCTCAGTCCCTTATATATACCCCTGACCTCTCTTTCGTTCTTTACCCTAGCATCTGAAATCAAATCTGAGAAGAGAGATAGAGCGCGCCACAACCAGATTTTCCCCAGCCCCTGCCTCCCTGATAGTGCCGTGTTTTCTTGGCCCCAGCCGCGCATCCTCGGCCATCTTGTAGAGTCCAAAGCGCCGCCAAATTTCTCTGAGGTCGCTGCTGTCTGTAGATCTTAGATCTACAACTAGATCGCCTGTTCTCCCTGTAGATTGCTCTCTACAATCTGGTTTTAGTTTTCCCCCACGTAATCCGGGGGAGGTTTGTGATTTTCTTTCCTATCCTTCATATTTTCAGTCATGGCCCCTTCAATATTTGCTGAGAAAGACTTTGCTAGACTATTTAGTGATATTCATGGATATGGCCACATCTTTTTGGATAGGATTCGTGAATGAAATTGGTGTGCGTTAGTCTATGATAATTCTGAACATGAGGCGTACTATTGTCTCGAGCCTGTCAAGATCTTCTATGCTTCAATTGATCAAGCCTCAATTGATTTTGATAACCACCACTTCACTGTACACTTGCCTTCTGGGGACTTTATCATCACTGTTGACATGTTGGAGGATTACACACAAGTCCCCAGCAACCCGTACCATAGCGACCCCCTGCCATTAATTAAGTACATGACTATAATGAGGGCTCGTTGTACCGAACAGGATAGAGGGCTCAAAGCCAGCACTACCTTTCGCAACATATATTGCGTTGGATGCTGGATCCAACGCAACATGCTTGAGCTTGACTATACGACCTCCTTTAATAAACCGGTGCTGCAAATCGTTCACGACCTCTTGACTAGGCAGCACACCGTTTGCATCAATACGACCATCTTTCATAGTATCATCACAAACTCCATATGCACACGCGGTGCCAAATACTCACATCCAGTTTTGATCACTCGTCTGTGTAAGAACTTCTTACCAGATGCTGTCTTTGACTCTTACGATAGAGTATTTATTGCACCAGAGAGGGCAACAAATGCTTATAACAGTTGTCTCCATGCGGTCTGGACCCCTAATGTCCAGCCTGAAGATGCCCCAGCTGAGTCCTCTTCGGAGGAACTTTTGGAGGATGATGATGACCCGGCCTTTGGCAGCAGGACCCCCAACTGATTCGCGAGCCTTCATGTCTACCATTTGGCGAGGCATGAAGAAAATCTTTAAGGGTCAAGTTAGACTGAGAAAGTAGGTAGAGGAGCAGACCACTCGCCTAGACCGCATCGAGGAGGGTCTGCGGCGTTCGCAGTCGGTCGGACCTAGCACCACCGCTGGTCCGAGCCGAAGGAGGGGGTGATATTTTTTCTTTACCTATTTCATGCATATATTTTACTTGCATACATTGGGGATAATGCATGAGGTAGGTATGGGGGTAAATACTAACATAGATTTTTTTTTTCTTTCTTTTTTAGGATTTTTTAGATTTTCTAGGATTTTCTTAGATTTTTTTCATATATATATATAAAAGAAAAAATAATAAAAAAAATATTTTCTGTGATCCATTTTTGAAAAGAATTAACTTGATCTTAGGAATTAAGAAAATTCTAAACTAGGATTTCTTAATATAAGTCAAAATAAGAAGTATTGTTGGATCTGTAGGTTAAGAAAGAAAAGAATAGAAAGATAGCTAGACTTTGAATTTTTCCTAAGCACTATATACATTTACATGTTAAGGGATTAATCAAGGAGTTAGTAACTTTACATATATATATATATATATATATATATATATATATATATATATATATATATATATATATATATATATATATATATATAAAGAAAGAAAAAGAAAAAATCAATAATAACGGTGTTAGAAATTAATAAAAAACTTGATCACCAATTAAGCTGGTTAGTTGTGCCTTAAGAAGCATAACTAGTCACGCCTAAAGGTGGTTGAGTCTTTAGCATTCATGACCTAGTTTACTCGAGTCCTTGAACCTTAGGGATGTATCCTCATCTGGTGCTCTAAGTCTGTCTGATCTGGGAGTCATTGGTAAAAGGCTCGCTACATGGGTGAATTAGAAAGCCTAATGATGCTAAGGGAATAAATAAGTGTAAATATATATAAATAATAATAATAATAATAATATATATATATATATATAAATATTTGTACCATAGTCTAAGAATAATTTCTCATACATATAAATGTATATATGTTAAGCTTGCTGCAAATCTAGTTCTCTCTCTATTTTTGAGAATTTAACCTAAGTTGAAGACGAAACTTCGAATGGAGGCTTATAAAAGAAGGAAAAGTTTAGGGTAACCTGAAGTAGAAAGATCACCGAAATTCTTAAAAAAATGGATCATAAACTTTTTTCTTCCCTTTCTTTTTCTTGAAAAATCACTAACATTTTTTTCTTTTTTCTTTTGATTTTGTGGCTATCAACGGATTTGGTATTGCCTTTACTAACTACTGTTTGAGTTGGGCTAGCCATGCTATTCCCCTCAGCATGATGAGTTGTCGAGGATTTTTTGTTGGGCTTAAATGTCAACAGTTTCCTCTAGCTTTTAGTCGTCGAAGGTGTTGGATGTAGTGTAGTGTGCCTCTTGCAAATAAGTTGGAGGCTACAGAGATAGACATGAATTCTGTGAGGATTTTGTTTGGAGATTAACCTTCTCGTGTATTCTTCTTTGATCATTATTTGGTTGCCATATTTTCTCATATGAATGTGGAAATAATGGAAAGGTTCTGCAAAAATGCGTCACGAACCTTATTCAATGAGTTTGGCTTGATGAGCCATCAGATAAACTCATTTGATCCTCCATCTGATTGTTCAGATCCTTTGTCGTCGAGTCGAGCTTCAATCGATCGAACATGAGTAGGGAGGTATGGCACCATTACATATGAAAAAGTCATGCTAGATAAGTCATCCTTCTGATCATAAAAAAAGAGTGCTTGAAATTGTTGCTTAGGCATGCTCGACTTCAAAATATGACCTATTCTTTTAGGTTGAAGATAGGTGCATATCTATCTATATACTAGAGAAGAGTGACAAGGCTAAATACTGACATTTTGCTTTTATCTTTTCTTCAATGTTTACATCATGCATCATAATGTCACCAATTTTTGATCGGTCCAATGTCAATCGACCGTGAGGTGATTGGTTGAAGGGAAAGCTATTCTTTGGCGCTCTTCCAAACATCTTGAATCGTAAACCCTAATCCATTTGATTAATCAGGGTGAAGCTTCGATCAGAGGTGTAATGTTAACCTGATCATAAGAAGAGTGACAAAGCTAAAACTGAAGTTTCTAACTTTGTCTCTTTAATATTAACATCATGCTTCATGATGTCAACCATGTTTGGTAGGCTCGGCGTCGATCGACCGTGATGTGATCTATTAAAAGAAGAAGCTCTTCTTTTGCGCTTTTCAAACATCTTGGATCTCAAACCCTAATGCATTTGATTGCTCAGGTGAAACTTCGATCAGAGGTGTAGTATCAACTTGATCATGAAAAGAATGACAAAGCTAAAACTGAAAACTTTAACTTTGTCTCTTCAATATTAACATCAAACATCATGATGTCAACAATTTTTTATCGTCTCGACATCGATTGACCATGATGTGATGCGTTGAAGGGAGAAGCTCTTCTTTGGCGCTATTCCAAACATCTTGGATCACAAACCCTAATGCATCTGATTGCTCAGGGTGAAGCTTCGATCAGAAGTGTAGTATTAACTTGATCATGAGAAAAGTGATAGAACTAAAACTAAAGTTTCTAACTTTATCTCTACAAGGATAATATTTCTTCAAGAATCTGCCATTGACCAGCATCATAAGCATATCATCATTCGGAGTATTAAGGTGGTATACTCCATTTGAGTAGACTGACTCTATCACAAATGGCCCTTTCTATTTGGGTTGGAATTTTCTTTTTGTCTTATGTGTCATAACCCTGGGTCTTCTGACAGCTAAGACAAGGTTGCCCTTCTTGAAAATCCTTTCTATGACTTTCTTATTGAAAGCTCTGGAAATTAAATCTCGATTTGCTGTTGGGCCTGTAGACGTTTGTCATCTAAAGCTTCCAACTCTTGAAGGCGCAATCGATGCTTTTCTTCGTCTGTCATCCTGATTGTCAAAGCAACTCGTAAGGATGGGATTTAGATTTCCATTGGAAGTATAGCTTCACATCCGTACACCAAGAAAAACGGCGTGGCTTTTGTTAGAGTTCTCACCATCGTGTGATAAACCCACAAGTATTTGCCTAGTTTGTCGTCCCAGCCGTGTTGGCTTTTTGAGATAAATTTTTTGAGAAGCTTTCCAATTGTCTTGTTGAAGGTTTCTGCAAGGCCGTTGGCAGCTTAGATAGTATGCCGTTGATGATGCACTTTGGATTCTGAATTTATTGCCATTGACAGCTAGATAGTATGCCGTTGATGATGCACTTTAGATTCTGAATTTATTACAAAAACTCTGGAATGCTTGACTGATGAATTGGGTTCCATTATCATGAACGATTCATCGGGGTACACCAAAGCGGTAGAGCACATGATGCTTGTTGAACTTGATCAATCGTGGTGTCTTTGCTTTCTTTAGGGGAACAACTTTCGTCCATTTAGAGAAGTAATTTGTTATGGACAAGATGAAGCGATATCATTTGGATGTTGGAGGGCTGATGGGTCCGATAACATCCATTCTCCACATCTCAAATGGCTATTAAGAGGACATTGGATGAAACTGTCCCAGTGTTTGATGGACGAAGTCACTGTGGATGTGACAAGCATGACATCGCTTAGCATAGGTGATGGCGTCAGGGATCATCTTTAGCCAATAGTAGCCAAGTCTTCTAAGACAGTCTCTAAGCTTGGGGCTAGGTTGGTGAGCTCCGCACATACCACCATGAGCTTCTTTGAGTACCTTCTGTGCCTCTTTGTGTGAAAGGCACCAGAGTAAGATTTCATCGTACGATCGATGATACAATATTCGCATGATCACATTGTAATAGAATCGAGGAGCTTTCCTTCTGATGACAGCTGCCTCCTTAGGGTCATCTGATAATATATCGTACATGATAAAGTCAATGTAAGGGAATCGCCAATCCTTAGGTTCAAGACTTGTCGAAGTCTCCAGGACCTCTTTAACTTGGAGGTCTCCTCTTGGAGCTTTACTATCTTCAAGGGCGAATTTGCAACAAATCAAGTCATGATGTAGACAAGTACTCTCTCCAGCTCCAGCTGGAAGGGTCCATGAAGCAGCGAGGGACACCAATGCATTTGCATGCGTATTTTGCTGACACGATACATGGTCAATAAAGAAGTTTTTAAACTTCTCTGCCAGGTCAATGGTCGCATTGTGATAGGGCACCAAGTCCTCATGTCAGACTTCGTAGTCCCCGTGAACCTGGTTGACTATGAGCTTTGAATCACCGTACGTATCACACCCCGCTAACAAAAATACACGATTGCGGGTATACGCTGAGAGCCGGCGATGTATTATTATTAATACGCCCAGCCTCAATACAAGAAAGTTCAAAAAATAAAGTTATTACATATTCCAGCTTTACTACACAAGTACAAAATGTCACAAAAGTCTGCGTTATTACATTAAGAAAATAAAGTACATAAAACATAAGATTCTCACAACTAAAACTGGATGAAACATTAGCTCTGAAGTTCTGCCACGTGCTTGAAGTACTCTTGGTCTTGAGGCACTTCTGAACCTGGATCTGAGCAAGCAAACTCAGGGTTTATAGGAGACCTAGTGAATGGTAAAAAAAAAGGAAGGATGCAATAACATGTACATATATAGAACTCAAGACATCACTAATATCATAACATGCATTACATCAGAAATATAGGATAAATATGCATCAGTGTGATATATGTTAACAGTTTAACATTTACATACCTACTATACTTTATATACTGTAATTTATCATCAGAAGTATATTATTGAATGTTGTTATTTGAAATTGATAGATGGAGATGGCTTCTGTGCTTTAGGTGGGTCCCGTACATACCCGAACCACGACCACAGATGCCTGGCGTGAATCAGGCCCATACTGCTAGGTACTCAGTAACAGTAACAGTAACAGTAGTAATATCAGATGGATGTTAGTCATCCACGAATCCTGCAGTGGAACCCTCATTTCGGTTGCGCAACCTATATCCTATGCCCACCCAAAATACTGATACCGTCTCTTCTATCAATTTCTCCATCCAATGAAAGTATTTATATGTCAGTGTTACCTAAATAACTGGACTCAATCAATATCAGTGTGTATATCAAAGTATACATAGCAACGGTATTTTTTCAGTAATTTTGGTAACACAGATTTTTTAATTTCATGTGATATACATGCATAACCATTCAAATATCATAAGTAAATTCAATATAATATTCAATATGATTTATCTAATTTTTTGGATGTTTTGTATTAATAATTTTTTATCCATTTTCTCAAAAGAACAACCATTTAATAATTCCACAATATTATTTTCAAAATTTATAATTATTCATCTACCATATAAAATGGTTACATGCAGAAAATAAATAAACATTACAGAGCAAAAACATATCACTAAAATTATTTCCTGAAAATTACAATTTCTAACTATTTTACATGATTGAAATTCTAAATTAATAATTAAACAATTTCTTTTAAATAAATAAATGCATAAATTATAAAATTTTGTAGTGGTAAAATATACTCATGCTAAAATAGTTAAAAACACTCACCTAAGATCGTCATGGATCCGAATATAGAATTTATAAATTAACTCGGTAATCTACATTCAATTTAAATAATAACTATAAGAAATAATTAATTTTGAGCTATTCTAAGTGATATGACTACAAAAATAATTTTACAGAGTCACATTTTAGTTTTTAATTTTATGAAAAAAATTCAGACTTTTCTGATTTTTTTGAATTTTTCTAAATTAATTTAAGCGTAAAATCAATTAATAATTCATAGCGGGTCTGTTGCTACAGTAACGTGTCTACTACAGTATCGGGTCTGGGTCTGGGTTTGCTACAGTGATTTGCTACATTAATTATGCTACAGTAAATTTTTTGAATTTTATTTTATTTTATTAATTTTCTTTTTCTTTTTCGTTCTTTTCTGTAATTTATTTTTTTTTTATTTTTTATAATGGGACGAGTTCAGGTCTGTAAAATAGACCCAGGCTCTGGCCTGAGTCTGACCAGGCCAGGCCTGGCTGAGAGCAGTATCTGTTCTTTTTTTTCTTAAAATAAATCTTAAAAATTATCAAAAAATTATGATAATTAAGGAGAATGTCTAAGGATTTCTACATAATTTTATTGAGATTTTAGCATGCATTTTTCATGGTGAAATTGAATTCATTAACTAACATACACAACTTGTTCGATGAAATGCCAAAAGGAATTAAAATCTCATAATTTGATATTTACTTACCGAAATGTTTCCTTTCAGTTTGAATAAGTCCCCTCCATGTCCAGCAAGGCTCTGATCTTCTTCTAGTTGGGTTTAAGAGTTGACTTGAGATGAGTAGATGCAGAGAGTAGGGTATTCTCTTCTTCTTTTTTCTTTGTTCTAGAGTTTCGTAAAGATGAATGATGTATATATAAATCCCCTGACCTATAATTTACTCTGAAATTCATGTCTTAAGGTCAAGGGAAGTTGTAGAGAGTGAATATAAGGGGGAGAAAAGATGGAGGAGAAGTTAGAGAGAGTAGGAGAAAGTGGGGGAGTTGAAATTATTGTAGGGGGTTAAATAAAAAAAGTGTGAGAGTAAACACCTCAAATAAGTGTGGCCCTTGGTAAAGTCATTGGGCTCTTGGGCTTGGGTTCAAAACTTGGTCTTAGAAAAAATATGACACTTTTTATTTCATTTTATTTTAAGTGATAAGCCATTTTACATGGTTTGGGTCTAATCCTAATTATTTCATTTCAATTCTTTCTTTTTTTCTTTCTTTTATTAAACAATTGTTAACCACTTTAATTACTATAATATAAAATTATTACATAGCATTTACTACGGTATTAGTAAACATGGATATTACATCATACCCACCTAACAAGAAAATTTCGTCCTCGAAATTAAATTCAGGAAGTAGAAAAATACCTATCAAGGAAAAAGATAAGGATAATGGTCACGGATGGCGTCCTCTCGTTCCCATGTCGCTTCTCCTAGAGAACGCCTGCCCCCAAGACACTAGAACTAGTGGAATTGTCTGATTCTTCAAGACCTTTGTGGTCCTATCCAGAATAGCCATAGGTCTCTCAGTGTAGGTCATATCGGCGTGAGATCTAACTCGAAAAGGTCCAAAACATGACTGTCATCTCGAACATACTTTCTCAACTGAGATACATGAAAGACCTCATGCACACCATCCAAAGATGAGGGTAATGCTAGAACAGTATGGCACTTCTCCTACTCGCTCCAGAATCTCAAAAGGACCAATGAACCTTGGACTCAACTTCCCTCGGCTATCAAATCTGATTACTCCCTTCGTGGAGATATCTTCAAGAATACAAAATCTCCAACTTTAAATTCTAGTGGTCTTCTATCCAAATCTACCCATCGCTTCTGTTTGTCTTGAGCTGCTTTGAGATGCTCCCAGATGATTTTAACCTTCTTTACTATCTACTGGATCACCTCCGATCCCAACAACCTCCTTTCACCAATTTTGTCCCAGCACAAAGGAGACCTGCATTTTCTACCATACAATGCTTCAAATGGTGCCATCTTAATGCTAGACTGGTAGCTATTGTTATAGGCAAACTCTTCTAAATACAAATGGTCTTTCTGACCCCTTAAAGTCTAGAATGCAAGCTCTCAACATGTCCTCAAGTTTCTAGATCGTCCGCTCTGATTGCCCATCGGTCTACGGATGATATACAGTGCTAAACTTCAGTTGAGTCCCTAGGCTCTCTTGAAGACTTCTCCAAAAGTAAGATAGAAATCTGGTATCTCTGTCAGACACGTGCTAACTGGCACACCATGCAGTCGAACCACCTCCTGCAGATACTTCTCTGCTAATAACTCTGTTGACTGCCCCAGTTTGAATGGAATGAAGTGAGCTGACTTCGTGAGGCGGTAGACTATAACACATGCTGCATTGTTCCCTTTGGAATGCGGGGTAGTGCAGTAACAAAATTTATAGTGATGTGCTCTCACTTCCACTCTAGAATAGGTAAAGGTTAAAGGAGTCCAGCCGTCCTCTGATGTTTTGCCTTCACTTGCTAACACACCAGACACTTTTTACATAACGAGCAATCTCTCTCTTTATTTTGTGCCACCAGAATCGCTGCTTCAGGTCTTGGTTCATCTTTGTCCTCCTGGATGTATGGAATATGCTGAGTTATGAGCTTTAGACAAGACTTCTTGTCAAACATCTCCTTTCGGTACACAAATTCTGTCACCAAAACGGAGTGTCCCATCTCCATGGATTTGCAAATCTGTCCTCAGTCCAGCCTCCACTTGATTTCTGAATTCTTGTATCTTAGGGTCCCACTTTGAGCCTCCTTGATCTTCTCTAACAAGGTTGATTGAAATAACAAAGTCATCAACTGTCCGGACGTATTAGTCTTCTGTGTCACCATCAGTTCCATTTGTCTCATCTCCTCATGCAATTCTTTTAGCTGAGTAATCTGCATCACCATACTAGCTCCAGGCTTTCTGCTGATAGCATTCAGTACTACATTGACCTTCCGAGGGTGATATTATAGATCAATGTCGTAATCGGCGATCAACTCTAGCCACTGCCTTTGCCACATGTTCAGCTCCTTTTGAGTGAAAATATACTTTAAACTCTTATGGTCAGTGTAAATTAGCACTTGATCGTCCAACAAATAGTGTCTCCAAATCTTCAAGGCGAAAATTATTGGTCATGCGTAGGATAATTCTTATCATGTGGCTTTAATTATCTGGATGCATAGGCTATCACATGCCTATGCTGCATTAGTACATAGCCCAATCCTCGTCCTCATGCGTCGCTATAAATGACCATACCCCCAGTCCCGTCAGGCATCTTCAAGATTGGAGCCGAAATCAATTTGTTCTTCAAGTTTTCAAAAGCATCGGTACACTTTGCTGTCTACACATACTTTTTCCCTTTTCGTGTAAGCTTGGTCAGAGGTCTGACAATGTTTGAAAAGTCCTGCACGAACCTCCGGTAATATCCAGCTAACCCCAGAAAACTCCTAATTTTGGTTGCCGACTTTGGAACGGCCAATCTTTCACCGCCTGACCTTGCTGGGATCCACTGAGATGCCTTCTCCTGAAACAGTATATCCCAAAAATTTCACGCTCTTCAACCAGAACTCACACTTATTCAGTTTGGTATAGAGCTTCTCCTACCGAAGGGTCTGCAACACAATCCTCAAGTATTCAGCATGCTTCTCTTCATTCTTAGAATAAATCAGAATATGATTAATGAATATGACCATAAATTTATCTAAAACGGAGAGAATATCCTATTCATCAAGTCCATGAAATTGTTGGAGAATTGCTCACTCCAAATGGCATCACTAGAAACTCATAATGACTGTAACGAGTCCTAAAGACCATCTTCAGAATGTCCTCCTTCTTCACTTCAGCTGATAATATCCAGACCGGAGATCTAACTTTGAGAATATCTTAGCTCCACTAAGTTGATCGAACAGGTCGTCTATCCTGGGCAAAGGATATTTGTTCTTGATGGTGACCTTGTTCAGTTCTCGATAATCAATACACATTCTCCTACTACCATCCTTCTTTTTTTACTAACAACACTGGAGCTCCCCACGGTGAAACACTGGGTCTAATGAATCCCTTATCTAAGTACTCTTGTAGCTGCTTCTTCAATTCTGCTATCTCCACAGGTGCCATCTGATATGGTACCTTAGAGACTGGGGCCGTATTCGGAATGACTTCTATGGCAAACTCCTCGTCTCGATCTAGCGGAAGTCTTGGTAGATCTTCTAGGAACACATCAAGAAATTCTTCCACTATTGGTATCTGCGATCTGCTCCTCTTAAGCCTCGATAGTGGCATAATTTTCTTGTTGCTGTTCCTTGGACAGCTACGATTCCCCAGCGAACTGGAACTCTAGCTGGTGCAAATTCTGAATATTACCCTCTTGCTTCAGCAATCAACCATCGCATGATATTTGCTAAGTCATGTAATGCCTTGGATCAGTCATATCCACTAGAATCTATCACAAACATGTCTACACTATACTTTCTCTCACAAAGTTCTATAGGGCACGATTTACATACCCTATTAGTGGATATAATTTCATTCCCAGTACTAATCTCTCACTGAGTGTCTATGTCATCATAGTGTATAGAATGCATCTTGATAATTCTAGTGGATATGTAGCAATGCGAAGCTCTAAAATCAAATATCAATATAACTGGAAAAGATTGAACGAAAATGGTACCTGCTACCACCTCCTTTGATGCCTTCGCCTGTTCTATAGTCAAATTAAAAGCAAGGCCTCTCCCACGTCCTACTTCGGTCCTCCTGTGAGCCTGCTCAAACAACTGTCGCTGCCGGGGAAGCGGAGTACCTCTATCGGTAGGTGCAGGGTTCTTCTTTACTCCAGGGGCTGGAAGGGTGGGAATGGTGCTTCTTTGTTCTTTGATCAGGCAGTCTGCTAGCTGATGATCTCCAGATCCACAAGCGAAGCATTGACCATTAGCCACCTACAATTCCTCCATAGATGTCCAGTCCTCTAGTAGAAATCGCAGATCATTTGGTGGGGGAAGAGCAATCGGGCATCTACTTGGTGGGGCTACACTGAATCTGGCTGGAGGTTCCCTAGTAACCTGATCGAGAGGTCGCTTCAGTGGCCTTTCCTGCAATCTACTCTTGTTCTCTTTCTCCATTACCTGCTCCAAGCTGTAAGCAGCACTAAGGACCTGAGAGTAAGTTCCCAGTTGTTGTGTGACCAAAAACTTCTGAATGTCCAGTCTCAAGCCTTACTGAAATCGGTTGGCCCGGTCTTCTTCATCTGTCACCATATATGGAGCAAACTGGCTCAACCTCAGAAACTCCGCGGCATACTTGTCTACTGAATCGTTCCCCAATCACAGATTGATGAATTTCTACTCCATCTCCCTCCAGTAGTCTTCAGAAAAAATCGCTCATAAAAGCTCTCAGTGAACTTCTCCAAGCGACCGGTTTCTCCAACCGTTCTTCCTCAGCAATCCACCATGTCCGAGCCATATCTGTCAGTTGGATCTTGATCACCTCCACTTGATCATCCTTAGTAACATGAGCCACATTCAAGTTATTGGTCATATCAACCAACCATTACTCTGCATCCAACGGCTTTTCAGTCCCTGCAAAGGTTGTTGGTTGTAACCTCCTGAAGTCCGAAACATTCCCAAGCTTTGGCTCCTGAGGTGCAACCGCCCTCTCCATAGCCACAGTGACTGTCTGCTGTACTGCTATTAGACCATCTCTTATGAGTACCGTCTATTACTGTTGTAACTCTATCATGTCACGAAGCACGCCCATCAGATCAGTTGCCTCATCACGATGACCAACACGGGAGGAAGAAGGAGTCGAGCCATTACTCTGAGAACTAAAGTAATATCTTAGGAATTGCATCAATAAATAAACATCTTGTACTTATAGCTGGAATATTATATTCTTGTATTTTCAATAAGAGCCTGGCTATATCCTAGGATAAAATAATAATAATAATAACCTAGCTCTGATACTAAGAAAAACCTTGTCACGCCCTGCTAACCAAAATACACGATTGCGAGTACACGACAAGAACCGGTGATGTATTATTATTAATACGCTAAGCCTTAATACAAGAAAGTTGAATAACTAAAGTTATTACATATTTCAGCTTTACTATACAAGTACAAAATGTCAACAAAGTCTGCATTATTATAGTAATGAAACAAATACATAAATTATAAGATCCTCACAACTAAAACTGGATGAAACACTAGCCCTGAAGTTCTGCCACGTGCTCAAAGTACTCCTGGTCTTGAGGTGCTTCTAAACCTAGATCTGAGCAAGCAAACTCAGGGTCGTCAATAAGCGACCTAGTGAGTAGTAAAAAAAAGGAAAGAATACAATAACAAGTACATATATAGAACTCAAGACATCACTAATATCATAATATGCATTACATCAGAAAATATAAGATAACATACATGAGTATCATATATGTTAACTGTTTAACATTTACATACCTACTATACTTTATATACTACAATTTATCATCAGAAGTATATTATTGAATGTTGTTATTTGAAATTGATAGATAGAGACGACTTTTGTACTTTAGGTGGGTCCCGTACATACCCGGGACCATGGCCCCAGATGCCTGGCGCTGAACTAGGCCCGTACCGCTAGGTACTCAGTAACAGTAATAGAAACAGTAGTAATATCAGATGGATGCCAATCATCCTCGGGAACCCTGCAGTGGAACCCTCATTTCGATTGCGCAACCTATGTCCTAGGTTCACCCAAAATACCGATACCGTCTCCTCTATTAATTTCCCTACCAGTGAAAGTATTTATATGTCAGTGTTGCCTAAATAAATGGACTCAATCAATATCAGTATGTATATCAAAGTATACATAGCAACAGTATTTTTCCAGTAATTTTGGTACATTGATTGAGTTGGAACCTGCACACAAAAAATACAAAATTTCAGAACTAGATAATAAATAGCGCAAGGTATCAATACTACCACTATAGTGAGTGGCTATACGGATCGTGATCCACAAGGAGGTACTAGTGATGGAAGCTTTTAGTAAGTCTTCTTTTAAGTTACTTGAAAATGGTTATAGTTCTTCTCTTGTTCTTTAAAAGAAAAGAAAAATAATACTATGTTAATTTGTGAAGATGATAGATAGAAGGAGATGATGATTTTAGGAAAATAGAAAATAAGTTAAAGAAAGAAATAAAAGAGTGAATAAAAGAGTTGGGAGATGGTGATGATCTAAACTAAAGGATTAAAAGGAATGAAAGTTAAACCCTAAAAAATACTTCTTACCTTATTGGCGCCTGCTTACCTTTGACCCGTATCAATTATATACCTTTGTTTGAAGGTGATCGAAGTATGACAAATAGGATCTTCCCCATTCCCGATTTGCACTAAGAAATGAAGGGGCAAGCTACGTTAGCATATGAATGGCTATCCATTACCATAAGCCATCAACGGCACTTGCAAGGGCAAGGAAACTTCGAGACTATCAGAGTCATTTGGATTCACAAACACAGAAGAGGGAAGCAAATAAAAACAAGAGTAAAGGAAAAAACTTCGATTTGATTCAAATAACAATAAAAAAAAAGACTTACTTATACGGTGTCACCCTCAGTACAAGCTTTGCTCTCATACCTCTATGAAACTCTCCTCTACTTTCAGTAACATAAATAAAACAAAAATTACATAAAAGAACATAAAAACCTAAAGTTACAAACTATAGAATAGCCTAACTTCTACTCTCTGCTTAATCATCCCTCTGCCTCTGATGTGTGGGGTATTTATAGGATAGAAATGGATGAAGAAATAAGTCAAAAGATAGGAGGAGTTGGCTATTTTTGAATTTGAATCCTCCCCTTATCTCCAAACTTGATTTGATGTGGATATTCAATTCTAATCTGCAATTTGTTGGTATGTTAATTGCTAAATATAACTTACCAAATGATAGAATTAGAAATAGTAATTAACGTAAGAGTCGTAGCCCTTTAAGTCTTCTCTGAATCATCTTGAATCATCATATTGAGTTTCTGTAGCGAAAGTTATAATTTAAATATTACAATGTATTCAATCTAAATCCAAGTCTAAATTGCTTCATCTCATCCGTTGATATTCTCTCTTATATTTATCCCTTTGAATTTTGAATTTCAGCTTTAGATTTGACGATCTATCTCTTTATCCTCGATGAAATCGATAGGGTCTTCTTCTAATCCATTTTATCTTTAAATTGATGATATTATCTCATCTGATATACGCAGTCTTCAGATAAGATGGCCTTTAGAACATTTGGATTTGAATCGATCCTCTTTCTTTTAAACTTTTAGATTTAATTGGATAAATCTGTCTATCTCTTTTTTTCTTCTTTAATTACCTTACACACCATTAAACATGAAAATACATTAATAGCAGAGTTTTATTTAAATAAAAATGCAGAAGTGTGATACATATGATATGAAAACATGCAACACGCGTGTGTAATCACACCCCCACATCTATCTTTTGCTTGTCCTCGACCAAAACATCAAAACTAAACCTAAGAATTTATTAGACCACTTTCGTATGTCACACGATTGCACTGAGCATATGTAACAAGCGGTTAAACCTTTAGGTTACATCTAGAGGACGAGTTTTTTCTCGTGAGAATTTTCAGTGAATTACACCCACAAAATCCATAAAGAAAGAGAAAAACAGTGTTAGTATTTTTGAAAAGAATTTTGAAAAAGAGAGAAACTATTTGAAGTATTATTATAAGAGTTCAAGTGATTTATAAGTTATAAAAAATTGAATTTTTCATTCCTAAACTTAGTTTCTATTCAAAAATTTGTTATCAATCAAGTAAGGAGTCAAACTATATTTCTCATCTAGCCTATTACTTTACCCTAAATCATATGCACCTTCGTGACCGTGAAATTT